>JBBMOJ010000491.1:0-28969 GCA_038090695.1 Sclerotinia spermophila | reverse complement strand
CTTTCTCTTCCTTCCTTGTAGAATATCATATATCATACCTAGGTGTATACTATTACACACTCTTGCCCCGTGATAATAGTTATAGATTCTAAAGACATCTTATACCCTATATTATAGTTCTTCTATAGTAAAGTATTATAGTTTATAAAATTCAAATCATACTATTCTCAACTCAACCCAACTCCTATAAAAATTAAAAATATCAAAATACAAAATAGAAATATTTTCTATAATAAAAAACCCATCCATCTATTTATTATATTATATTATATACATACTCTAAAACCCCTTTTTTTATAAAAAAAACCTAATAAATATTATAAGAAATCTAATATAAGATTCTATACTCTAGATTATATATACTGTATATCAGGCCGATAGTAAGTAGTCTATATATAATTATAAATATAAAATATAGAAATTTTTATAGTTTATTATTTAAAAAAAGTTTTTATACTATAGATAAGTGATTGATTTATTATTCTTTATAATTTTTATACTTATAATAACTAATTACTTTGATAGATAATTAAAGCTTAAAGAATAAAAGATAAAAAAATAATATATATAAAATTTTAATCTCAAATATATAAAAGAAACCCTTTGAGGTATAGTTTTATTCTTTATTAGAAACCCCTTATATATATTTCCTATTCTATTTTTATATCTCGAATTTCTTATCAATTAATACTCAATACTTAATACTGAATACTAAATTCAAATTATTTCTCTTTCTATTCTTATATTCTTATTAATACTCTTATTCCTATTCTTGTTTCTCTTCATCTTCCTCCCCTCTTCCTCCTTCTCCTATCTTCTATTTCATATTAGAGTCCACATTATCCATAATCCATAAATGTATAAGTCTTCCAGAGCCGTAAATACCCGTTTACTCTCGTCTCCACTCCTCTCCCCTCCCCTCACACTTCCTACCATACCATACCAACCCACTTACCTCCCTCGCTTCCTCTAAATTTATATCATATCATACCTGCAATATCCAGTATTGAATGATCTAAACCCATCCCGGGATGGAGTTATGAGTCGAATACCCTGATTCAAACACATAATCTACATGTGTATTCTCAAACCCCTACCTCGAAAAAGCCTTAGGAAAACGAAACCCCAAAAAAAAAACCTTAGAAAAGATATAAACCAAGTAGGCGCAGCCTCCAAGATCAAAATCCTTCTTCGTCCAACCTATCATCTTATCTTATTAGAACCAGAATTGCTGCCTGCATGGAGACTCGATCCTAGGTATCGAAAGACCCAAAATTTTTTATTTGAAAAATCAATGCATCGATATCTATGAATCACAGATCCAAAGACTCGATTGATGACTCAAGAAACCTTTCCCCCCAAATGAGAAAACCTGATATGATGATCCCTTCCCAAACACCAGGTATATTTCCCTTTTCCCAATGCGTAAAATTCAGTGTGACAAAAGAAAGAAATAGATAATCGCAGACGAAAGTGTGTCGGGATAACAGCGCATTGTCCAATCGAACAAAAATCAACGTGCCCTGCTGTATTAAACCCGCTATTAATAAATGCCAAAGACTTCAATGATTGTAGAGGTTCTACCATTTATAACCAATGGAAGCGCAGCCTCTTTGTAATATGTATATTTTTTCGTGTCTTCAATAACTTCGTAGAAAGCATGTCATCGCGTGTATTCGTTCTTCGATCGTGATGGTATAATTGAACAAGGTAGTGGATATTAGAAGTAGAGATTATCGCATGCGACTTGCGTCATGGCGCAGAGGCAGAGATGGTTCGATTGTGACCAACAAAAGGAGTGTGAGTTCGGATGGTAGAGCGGAAGAAGTTCTGCGGCGGAATTGAGAAGAGATATTTAATCCATTGATCGAATTGGAAGCGCACAAAAGGTCGCGATTGCCATGAATAGCCAGTTATCGAAGACAATATGTTTTATCTGCGGTGTTGTCGCGATGAGTGAGTATGCGAGCTATGGCTGGCGGTGTGGTAGCCAGAGTCCGAGTAGTCTTCCCGCGCATATGGATCTTGGTAGGATTGGTGAGTGGAGTGTTTGTCGCAAGCATATCCGACTAATACCGTTCTCTCTTGAACTCCATGGCCTTGTGTGCCGTATGCGGCGCACATATCAACGCTATGCTGGTAGTAGAGACAGCGGCAGACTGAGTATCTTTCGACCACTAGATAGCACATCTTGAATGATCGTTGGAGTATAGTTTTGGTACTTCTCGAATTCGTATTTCTTATATAACGTAGTGGGGTCTTGGTTCCAGATAGAGGGGTAACTAAGATGAGTATAGAGACAATAGAAACAAGATGAGATCAACGAGAAATGAGGCAATGAAATATAGTAACGAGCAGACTGAAAGGAGATGATGCCTGGACAAAGGAAGTCTAAACTTGACAGATGATGAAGCTTGTGATGTAAAGGTGGGAGTCATTGATCGGAGGATCATGACTGCCTTATAGACTCTGCCACTTGAATGAGTGAGTCTTGTCGTGGTAGAAGAAAATAAGGCAACAGTGGGTATGGGCGGGTATGAACCTGCATGTAGGGCATGCAGGTCAACAAACATGCAGGAAACCTATACATGGGATGAGATGATGAGTCGTAGGCGCAGTGGAGAGTTGGAAGCATGTCTGCCTCAGTACAGACAGACTCGCAGGAAAAGAAAGCCACGCCTGGTCATATCCCGAACCAGGTCCCAAATGGATGGTCTCTTACCACGAGGTGGCTTACCATCACACTGATAGAGACAAGGGATATGGAAGGGAACCGGGCCTCTCATGGATGGGCTGAAATAGAAACCTGGAAAGCGCTGAGTAAAGCCTCAGCCTCGAGTAAGTAACAAGTACCTGTACTTGTTTTCTGAGATAGTTCCGAAAACTCGGGATTATTGATCTACGGAAGATCGATTTAGGTTAAGACGGGTATACCGGGATATATGACAGGAGGTTGCTAAAGAAGGAATAAGATGGTGGGGCGTGTATTCAAGCCCCTTGGCGGCGCAGGGAGATAGAACCCACCACGTATGTTCATTGACAGATATCCACCCACTATGGCTTGCTTGATCGAGGTGTCCTGTGCAACGGCAAGTACCATCCCATCCATGGTAGGCTTTTCTGGATATTACCTGTTCTACTCTCCGTAGTAAAATGACAACTACTTTCGTACAAAAGTGTAATAAATTGACAAGGTGGATTGGATTGGTGTGATATGAGAGTAATAGGTACATATAGTTAGTGAACCGGGGTGAGCTAACGGGTAGTGACGGGAGGTTAGAGGTTTAGAATTTGTCATGTAATGGAGACCAGGACGGGACGACGGGGAGATGGGAACATCGGGAAGAACTTTTTAACGACATGGAATATAGTCGTCGGCAAGGTAAAAAAGCATTGCTAGGATAATTTAAGTGATGGAATGCAAAAGTAGGTATCGTATCGTAGAGTGAGTAAGTAAGTAAGTAAGTAAGTAAATGGACAAGATTGGAGATAGATTGATTGATTCATCGTAGTAGTGAAAATAGCCAGTTAGAATTAAGGTTATATAGAGAATGGTTGCAATAAGAGTACAGTATGTATCTAGTTTGATGATCGCGCATACAGGTAAACAAAATTGCCGCGAGTAATTGATGACATATATACATACATACATACATGGTTACACTACTACAAGTAAGGTACGAGCTGCCCGATTAATATATCATCAAGAAACATAGCATTCAAGCAGCTAGATGCTCGTACCTATACAGAGTTATTAGTAAAACAATCGATAATCTTTTGGTTGCAAATCTGTACGGTAGTGTCAACGGGACTGTAGTTTGAATAGTTTCTTGTTTCTTTCTTAAAAACTTTCACCCAAATTATCATTATCATTATTATTATTATTATTATTATTATTATTATTCTATTAGACTCAGGTCTCATTGCTACCTAACTATCACTTCTGTTTCTATTTTGAATCTTCTCCGTATACCTACATCCGTACAATTGCCAATCATCTACTCCCTCCCCTTCCACATTTTTACACCACAATCATCTACACAACTCCAAAAAATGTCCAAGGACTTATTATATCAAGCCTGTTTGTAAAATTTATAGAACACATTCAATCATCAAATCCAAACATTAGCGATAACGACCTCAAATCTGACCATCAATCCTAAAACCCATCGGAAGGATTCTCTCATCGTAACAAGGGGAAACGAGAACAAGCTACACAACCCCTTCTTCCATATTCAAACAATGGTATTGTGCTCAGCTGAACTGGGGCTACTGTACTTACATTCAAGCCATCATTCAACCATAACAAGATTATCGTAAATCAAAGACTCAAATTAGGTAGTTCGTGTCCAGTTACAGTCCAGTTCCAGTTTGTGACGTTGGGATGTTTCTGCGGCCGTCTGATTTCGGTGAAAGAGTCATTTCAGAATCTAGAATAGTCAGTTCTATTGTGGGGTTGCAGTGAGAATTGAAACACAAAGCTTCATTCGAAACTTATCAAGTGCTTGTTTGCTTATTACTT
Source organism: Sclerotinia spermophila (assembly GCA_038090695.1). Classification (NCBI taxonomy): domain Eukaryota; kingdom Fungi; phylum Ascomycota; class Leotiomycetes; order Helotiales; family Sclerotiniaceae; genus Sclerotinia; species Sclerotinia spermophila. The sequence continues at coordinate 24,447 of JBBMOJ010000491.1, read as the reverse complement.
AGCTTGTTTTTACAATTGAAACATTAATTGGCAGATTCTTGGACTATTTTGATACTGTAATCCTTAACACGACATATCGGAAATATCAAGGTTAATGAAACCCTAACTAGATTATTTCTCTCGCCTCGCCTTGCCTCGCTCCCTCCAATACACTCCAATATACAATACATTCAATTCCATCAACCCAACAATAACTTCCCCATTGTTTCCGTTCCCAGACTCTCTTCAAACTTCTCCCCGAAAGTTAAATTCTCATCAAACAATTCACAAAATCTGCCTTACACTAAGGACCCCCATCTCCTGCACCTTTACCATTCAGCCTCGCACTAACCAACCCGAATCTCGTAAGGCGACCTATTGAAGCAACGTCCCATGTACATCCCCGCTGCAAACCAATGCAGACCAAGACTAGCACTGCCCCATTGTGGCTCACCTGTGACTTTCTTAGTGTTTGCCCACCTCTTTTTTTGTACCCATTCACTCATTCTTACATTCTCACCCACATTTCCCTTATCCAAACTCGAGAGTGATGATATCGTCACCGTACAGTAAGACAAACTTGTTATGTCATCTAAAATCCCCTGGTGGGTACGAGTATGGAGTTACGAATATTAGGGTCATGTATGTATCACGGGGACTCCGAGATTTCATCACGAGAGAAAGACTTGACGACATGGTGCATTCGGAATCAATTGATATTGGACGAAAAGGGAACTGCGGCCTCGATCATTACATTCGAGTGTTAAGACGGAATTGATGAATAGCAAGGTAGGTATCATGTGAGAACGGAATCGAGTTGATTACTTTTAGGTATCGAGATATGGTACTCGAGAATTATCGTTTTCTTTCGATTGCAAATGAGATTTCGTCATTGATGATACGTACGAACGAATAGCTTACGATTGAATGAATTTGTTTCATCGATTTCTCAACACTTACCCGCGCACTTCCTCAAAGGTTTCTCTGTACTGTACTCACTCACCCCCCGTCACCTGCACCAAATGATCTCGTTCCCCAAACACCATATCCCTATCCCTATCCTTATCCCTATCCTTATCCCTACCTCCACATGCAATAGACGACCCACCAATATTCCACACGATGACAGCTCAAACGAAATAAACGGCTAGCCAGCATTTAGCCACAGTCTCAAACCAGCATCTTTCACATCCCAGCCATCATCCTAGAAAAGAACCAACTATAATAATATCGAACCGGTCGACTGGTCTTGCATGACATTACATCGCATAATATTTGGCCCGAGATTCAAACTCATCCTAATATATCACAACATTCCAAGATCCACTAGAAGCTAGATGCCAGATGCTGCAGGCCTAGAACAGATCAGATATGTTAGAAACCGAATGCGAATCCCATTGCCAAGCCCAATACATGGATGGCACCAAATGTTACATAGTTGTATAATATCAAGGCATGTATACATGCCGCCCGGCCGTCCGTTAGATTCGGATTCGGATGATCAGATGTTCAGCTTCTTCTACTGCATTCTCGAGCTGAGATTTAAGACTGATATATCAGTCATACATTTGGTTCCACTTTCATCCGGTATCCACACATTGTTTACGAACGCCCTGTCGATGATGGCTTGCTAGTTCCCTAGTTTATCTGTACGTTAGTCCGTTACTCACAGCTAGTGTTGTGATAAAAGTCCGGCTCCTCTCTATAGAATGTATTTCTAGTGCCAACGGTCCAAGGTGTGCCCATAGCGGCAATTATAACTCCTCTTCCAAACGGTTCCTATTTTCATGAGCCCAGTGGCAGTTAACTGTAGTTCTCAGTCTACGATATGAACTCTTATGTTACATCATAAGTATACACGCAAGTGCGGTAACATCTTCAAGACTTTGGTTTTGCTCATCTCGGAAATTCCATTTCGTTTCAGTCTTGCTTGCATCGTCGCGTTTCAATTTTGCTTCTACAATTTTGCTTCTACCTATTAGCCTCAAGGCCCAATGTATCAGAGCGACATGGACGCCACAACCTAAAGAGTACCATTGGATATATCTTACCTCTGTCTTTACATAGTCAAGACCATATATCCAAGTGAATATTCTGGAAAAAGAGGTTACGTAACGTCTTTTAAAGACGACTCTTTCTTCTCGACAATTGGGAACATCGAGCCGGAGAAGCAAGCGTATTTACCTTGTGAGTTTCAAGAACTCCCATCACTATCCTTATGCATCCCAAGTTTTAACAAGCGAAAACCGATTTTGTTCTCAGTCTTCGTCATTGAGACGGCTGGGATATTGATATGTTCCACTTCCACTTGTGCCTGAGCTTAAGTACAGTTGAACTGAGTATGGGAATCCTAGAATAGATGGAGTGATATACTAGATACCAGTTTCTGGGAGTAGCTAGTTCACTATTTGGTATATCGAACAACAAACTTTGAATGCACGCATATATGGATGGACATTACATGCAGGAGTTAGTGTCTACTAATTAGACGAAACGAGTGTATAAAGATGCTCCAGTCGAAAAATCTCTATCAGCACATCTAACAATTCCAGCTCCAAATACGAATACGTCAGATTCAAACCGTGGTAGAATTCAAATACAGAAAGTATCGATATTCCGGAATAGCAACTTTAGATACAAAACTTTCACTCGCTCTCGCTCTTTGAACAAAATCCATTTCGACATTTTGAAACCATGCTTCAAATATTCCCCTTAGATTCAAAGATGAAAAAAAAACATCTCATATCAATTTTCCAAATTATCAAAATTCCTGGTGCGATAACATCACACAATGAATCTTTGATTCTTTATGTAAAAATACAATCACACATCATGAGATACATCACGAAGTTATAAATATGAAAGTATACACAACTGTGATTTTTATTCACTCGTTGCAGGATATCTATTATATTATATCAGCACACGCCATGGAAATGGAATGGAATGGAATGGAATGGAGATGAAACTGAGGAAATTGAAAAGCTGGGAGTTGCGACGAAAAGTGTTGATATATAGGTGGTAGGATGGACAATATATTTATATTTATAGGATGAATATACGATGGAGATTCTTTTGGGAAGGCAGTTGGGATGTAGGAGGTGTGGGGTATGGGGTTTTAGATTCGTATAGAATATATTCGGGGGGCGGGGGGGCTATAGAGTTGGTGTGGGAAGTTGTGTATACGATATATATTCTCGTTATACTCCCGTTATATACATATACATATACAAAAAAAAAATTGTATTCCCCCATACATCTATCCATCCACTCATCTATCCATCTATATATAAATCTCAATCTCAAACCAAACCAAACCAATCTCCCTAATAAATAAAAACCAAATAAAACCAACCCCTCCCCTCCCTCCACGTAACTATTGTACTCCTCCAAACACTAAAAAATAAAAGTGCAGAACGCTAGAACCTTATTCATCTTCACTCTCTTCCCCTTCCCCTCCTTGAGAACAATTTATATATCTATCCATCTGAGAAAATCCGTAGAGCGGATGAATGATCAAGAAATCATGATGAGAAGGGAGTTTATAAGGATAGGATGGGATAGATATTCAGTTATTCTTTTATTAGTTTGAGTACATATTTACTTAATTGCTTGGTTGTTTGGTTCTAGAGAATATAAATTATATATTCCGCGATCGATATGCTAGTGAGGTTCTGGAGTTAAAGATGAGATGAGATATAATAAGATGAGATGAAATTGAATAGAATACATCCCGGATCTAAAACTACCTCCTTACTCGCGCATCCATATCGTATTCGTATTCCAAGCGAAGTGTTATAACTTATTATCGCGATAGCGAGTTGGGAATGGGGTTATGAGAAGAATTTAATTAATTGTGGGGGAATGGGATAATGGTGTATGTATGTTTGAGGGCAGAGGGCAGAGGGCGGAGATAGAGAGAGATATACAATATAATCATAGAATAAGAAGAGGAAGAGATATTGACATCGATCTCGAATCTCGCTATACGAGGTTTTCTAAAAACGCCTTTTGGAGGAAGCTAGGGATGAAAAAAGGGGGGGGGTGCAGAAAAGAAATGGCCGGTCGGCGGGTTAGTGTGGAGGTCCTGCTGAAGTGTTTTCTAGATATGTTTGATAAGGTATGTGTAATTGATTGATTATCTGGCAATATGATTGATATTCTTGAATCGTGTATTTTTTTTTCTTTTTCTCTAAGAATCTGATTATTTATAGTTTTTAGTGGAAGGTCTTTATTTAGCGTCGTTATCTGGTATGTAAGAGGGTCACAGGGCATTGATGAGATTGTATTGGGATATCCAAACTTCAAGTGATATATATGATTCCTTTGATAAGGAAGCAGGGTGTGCAGAAAGGTAGTATGAATATACAACGAGCGAGGTTGGAGCTTTGATTTGAATATAAACTGCCTTTTTAAAGTTTTCCTTGGTCAAATAAAAGTTTGTGAGACCGCCCAGCCCAGTTCAAATCGAACCGCTCTTCAAAACCCATTCATTCGGTTTCTAAAACCCGGCCTGGTCGTACTATCAGTAAAGTTGAATTGGACTTCCACGCCCTTCCCTCGAGCATATTCAATAGCGTCTGGACTAATGTTATGACAGTCCTTCATGTCGAGAAATTTAACGCCTTGATTGACAAAATGCTTCACAGCAACCCCCGTGATCTTCGTACCACAGATCGTCAACCTTTTGAGATTTGGACATTTTGCTACCATGCGTATAAAGTCTTTTTCATCATACCGTAAATAGCTGACAATCAATACCTCGAGGTTCTCGCATACGGGAAAGCTTTGGTGGGCCGCAGTATAATCTCCCACAAGTCGACTTCCTATGTCTAGATTCTTGAGATTGGGGGCATTTTGGAGAACCGAAACAATCCATTTATCGCTGAGTCCAGTATCATAACACATGAGAGTTTCCAAGAGGGGAAGAAAAAAGGTATCGCCTTCCTGATTTGACAATCGCAGGTTGTCATGCAGCTGAAGTCTTTTGAGCGTGGGAGGAAGCAATGGGACCGTTCTCAAACCACATGATATGAGTTCTATAACTTCCAGACCTTTGAGCGGCCGCCTCAAGTCAAGTGGAGAGAGACTTTGCAAGTCAAATCCCGCCAATGATAAAGTTTGGATATTAGGGATCGATTCAATCAAGTTGCCCTACAGGAAGTATTAGAATCATTACATGGGAGAAATGAGTTTGATATTATTACCAATGGCATCATATTACCGAATCCATTCCACACAGTCCACACACCCAAGTTGCGCATATTTTCTAATTTAGGCCAGATAAAATCAGGGTCTCGGGAAGTCCAGCGAACCCCCACAATCTGTGCCTCCACGATGGTTGCCTGCACATGTCGTAATGATTCGAGGACGGTCCGAGAAGAGATTTCAGACATTTGCAAATTCAAATGTTGCAACGACTTCGCCAGGGAAAGTGCCGAAGTTAAGGATTCTCCAATAGTAGTACCTTCTTTGTCGCGTATTGTAAGGTCTCGTAACTTCGTACACGTTCTGATTAGATATTGCAATCTTGTGGAATCGAAAGTACTGTATCTAATAGAAGCTTTATCGAGGGTGTAGTTTGATCTCCTTAGGTATGCCTTCAAAGATTTTTGAGAGGGGGCTTTTCTAGTGTAGCTAGTGTCCAAGGTAGTCCAGAGCTTATGAGAAGATTCCAATAATCGTTTCCATGATTTGCTGACACTCAAACAAACCCTTCTGATAGTTAGCAAGTATCGATGAAGAAGGTTTGCCTGACATACATTCGTTCTCGCATGTCAAGCTGTTGGGCTATCATTTCTGCTAATTCGAGGGGTAGATATGAGAGCGGATCTACAGTTTTACTAGGCGCTAGTGACTTTTGTAATTTATTGAACATTGATTGGAGAGTCTTGACTCAAATTGTCAGCAAAGTAAATATTATCAAGAACGATGGAACTTACCAAACGGTCTTTGTCAGTGTCAATTTTGACCTTCCTGAGACCACGTTCGTAGATCTTCAAGGCTAATTGATGCTCCCCTTTAAGCTGTAAAACTTTCCCACATCGAAGATATCCCTAAAGTCTCAATTGGTATCAAAGAAGCAATTCTCAAGGTAAGGAAAACTCACTTTGGATAGTTCTGGCTTCAGTTCCAGCATTTCTTTCGCATCTTTGAGAGCCGATTGTATTTGATCCAACTTCTCATATGTAGCAGCGCGATGATCCAAAGCAGTGAGTAATAGATAACCAGTACTAATCTTCACAGCCTGTGATATAAAGTCAGTGAGCGATACTGACATTGTTCTAAAGTACTGGCACGTGCCAACGAGACGCACCTCTGTGAATGCCGTTAATGCGCCTTGATAATTCTTCTTCTGGTATCGATGTCGTCCTTTCTCCAAAGGTCCCATCCCTTCCTCCTCATCATAAGCAGGAGGCATTTTGCTTATTTGATATGATTCAGGAATGGAAAGTTACGTAGTTGTCGATGGGAAGTGTTAATAGAAAGTCGCGCTTTGAGCTTTGATGGACGGGAGTTGACATCTGGAATTGCGCGGAGGCGATGATTGGCTGATACTGCGGGTATTCTTCGGCACTACCGATTAGATAAACCACACAGGATGCCGAGGTCTATGATAGAGTTCAACGAACCTATATTACCAGAACGTCTTCTTTCAAATGTCACAAGAAGAGTATCCTATAGACTTCATTTTAGAGAGTATCGAAACCATAATGACTTCAGAAAACCAACCAAAAGTGATTTTGTTTGACATTGGGGGCGTCTGCGTTAGTAATCATTCCTTTGTGTTTCATGGCGGTGCTACACCTGAACTTTGGAATATCAGTCAATTACAGAAGTCCCAACTCGACGAGATGAAACGTCATAGGAGGGCTTTAGTATTTGTCCAGATGAAAGTATCTCTCTGAGAAAGAGTTGGCGAGAAGTTTCTCTGATATCTTTTAGAAGTATGTTATACTACGGAAAACGGGACCATATACAACATTTCTTGGAGGTACATTGGGTAGGATGTGACGCGTCTCTAGTCGAGATTCATCGTCTTTGATCCTGCATAATTTTCTACTTGATATGAGGTTGTTTAATCTTATACAACATCTAATTCCTCTCAGGTTCTCTCTCCCATGCAAGCAATTCTCGATTTCGAGATATCCAACAACATACCTCCCGGCTGGGTAAACTACGCTCTTTCCAAAAACAAGCCAAATGGATTCTGGTAAGGAGTTTATGACATAGAACTATACAGCCATCTGTTAACATCCTACCAGGCATCGTCTCGAACGCGGAGAACTAGAACTGAATTCCACCTTCTTCACCGGATTCACCTCCGATCTCCACAATCCTTCCTTCTGGACCAGCTTCTACAACTCCGTGCGAGAAAAGCATTCTCTCCCATCTTCTGTCCCACCCATACCTCAAATCGACAGCGAAGCACTCTTCTGGTCCATGATGGATAACTCGCGAGAGCTTGATCCTTGGTACTTCCCTATTCCTCGCCTCCCAATTATCAATCCCACAACACTAACACATAACAAAAGGATGTATCCCTGTCTCCAAAAACTCAAAGCCTCCCAAAAATACACCCTAGCCGGTCTCTCCAACACCGTCATCTTCCCTCCCTCACATCCATATTCCCAATCCCATTCCTTCATCACCGAGATCTTCGATGTATTTATATCCTCCGCACACGTGCATATGCGCAAACCATCCTCGGAAATCTACGCCCTGACACTCCGTACTTTGCGTGAGCACTATTCTTCCAAATTTTCCAGTTCTTCTCCTCTCTCCCCTTCAGATATACTCTTCCTAGACGATATAGGGGAGAATCTCAAAGCTGCCAAGACAGCGGGCTTTCGTACTTTGAAGGTAAATTTAGGTCGTGCGTATGAAGCTGTGGAGGAATTAGAGAAGATTACCGGGCTGGAATTGAGCGGTGATCATCCGAAAGTACCAATTGGATTAGCGGTCAAGGCGAAGGCAAGAGATGTCAAGTTGTAGGGAGTTTGGGAGCAAGAAGGAGAAGGGGTTAGAGACGGCAAGAATATGTTATAGATTTAAAGACAGATAGATATATGGAAAATCACAATAACATCAAGTAAAGCAAAGTATTAAATAATCAATGCAGCCCAGGCGTTAAAAACGCCACCAATGCACACATACGTACATACATACAACATCAAAAAATTGGTATTAGGAGACAGAATACCACAAAGATATCTCTATACAATGAATCCACCTTCATAAATTCATAACTGGGAATAATAAAAGCTCAAATCCGTAACGCCCCATTATGCATGTCTATGCACATCATTCCTCCTTTCTCGGTGATCCTATTCCTCCTGAAATTAAACTCTCCAGTTCCCACGGGCTTAAAGTACTTCTTCTTCTCGCCGCTCTTCCATGCTCTCTATCCCTACTTGCCCTCACCTTTCTTTTCCTGCTCGACACAGCACTCAAGTCTTTTTCCGGGCTTGTCGTAGTTGTGTTACTGCTGCCGCCACTTCTGACCGGCTCCTCTTTAATAGGCGAAGAAGGCGGGGGGTTGAATTTTGTAGCTTCCGGTTCTCTTTTCTTGGTTGGGCTTCTAGATCGTGGAGCAATTGTGCTAGTAGTAGAAGCAGCATTGCGTGCCAACTTCGCAGCTTTTAACTTAGCTTTAACTCTTGCGGCGTTTGCTTCACGTTCAGATGCGGCTAGTTTGGCGGCTATACTAGCCATAGTGAGAGGACTTTGTTGAGGTGGTATAGGGGGTGGCCGAGGTAAGCGACTTGCGGATGTTATTGGTTGGAGCTGAACTTTTGGAGTGGCTTTTGGTTTGGGGGTTGAATGAACAGAATTCTTAGCTGAGGCTGCTCTTGCAGCTGAGGCTCTAGTCTCTCGTACAACCGAGGATCTGGTTGAGGAATGGGCGGACACCGTTAGAATTGGAGTTTTGGGGAGGGGATTTTCGTCGGTGCGTGGAACGGGGAGCTGTGTTGTTATTGCTTCCTCTTTCTTTTCTTTCATAGGAATAGGCCTAGGCGTTGGGGTTGATATAGATTTGGAGTGGGATGAAGACTGTTCGAGCTGTAAAAGATCCCAAGTATTCTCTTCGAGGATAGTGGTAAATCCCTTGGGGCTTGGCCTGTCGGGGCTACCCCGGTTCCCATTGGTAGTTTCGCGAAGGGGAGACATCTGAGGTGGTGTCCCGGGTGGAGACGATTCTGTATTGAAGGTGATATCTGTTGATTGTCGTTGATTGTCTTGTGTAACCTCATCATAATCTTCCTCTTCCTCCTCCTCTTCGTCTTCCACCTCTTCGTCTTCTTCGGCTTCAATTTCCTCTTCTATTTTTTCCTCAGGTTCTTCTTCAAAAATGCTAGAGTCAGCGTCACTCAATTCTTCCTCTTCGGCTTCCGCATGACCACCGATGCCCGAATCATCCAGAGCATCAATATCTGCTTGTGTATCGCCTTCATCCTCATATTCATCTTCATCCTCTTCCTGCACCATCGACAGTTGAAGGACCTCATAATTTGGATCTGCAGTAGGTTTGAAAGGGCTCAAGCTTAATCCCATCTTCAATTCCTCAATATTGACAGTTTGACCACTCCTAGCCATTCGATGACGCCATCCATCCATCATATGCACAGCATCCCTCCATCTGGACTCCATCTTTTCCCAACCTTCTCGTAATCTTATGATCTCTTCCTCTCTAACCTCCACTTCTTCTAGTGAGACGAATGAGGGGTTTGTGAGGATCGTTCGGAGATGTTCAATCACAAATTCCATTTCAGACGCAAGATGTTCATAGGAACTCTCCATTTGTACCACCATTCCTCCTTCTTGTTCCTCCTCTTTCTCACAACCAGAAACTGTCCTCAATGTCTCGATAGTCCTCCTCACCAACCCTCCTAAAGATTCGTTCTCATCACTCAGCCCCCTGGCTAACTCGGTCAAAAACTCGTTCGTCTCCATTCTCAAATCATACTCCTCATCCTCCGTGGCCATTCCTGTCCCACTCCCAGTATCGCTCCCAACTCCAGCGACTACATTAATAGTTGCAACACCCACAGCTTTCCCACTGCCCCTTGCTCTCCCACCTTCACCGACATGTTTCTTCATGCCCTCGATAATCCTTTCCTTCTTTCTAACCTCGTTCGCACACTGCGCCCTTGTCTGCCCCACCAAGACCTTCATTCTCGCCATATCCTCCTTTAACCCCTTAATTGCCTGCTCCGCACTCCTTAATTGCGTTTTCAAAGCTCGTTCTGTCGCATCCGCTATCCCGACCTTTCGTTGCAATTCTGTGTTTTTGGTCGTGAGTCTCTCGGTATCAGTCGTTGACCGCAAAGCATCAGCGCGCAAAGCTCGGATCGTCTGAGAAAGGTTTTCTCGTTGTTGAGAATCGCGCTATTAATTTTTTCGTCAATTTGATTCTTCTTTTCAACTCGAGGTTGAGATGCGCTTGCGATACTTACATCTCTCCTCAAAATCAGATCATTCACCACACTCATTATCTTTCCCATGGTAACATCTAGCCCCTCTTCTGATTTATGCGGGCGCGCAAAGTCAATTGTTTGTCCATTTCGTAGAAGTCCGCGAGAAAGAAGTTGATTGTTTATGTATAGGGACGCAGTGCGCAGATTATCTGCGTCCATATTTGCTGGCTCGGATTATAATCTTTAACTATGGGCCTTGAGAATTCCAGACAGGTATTATTCATGTGGTAACTAATGTCGAATTGAGTGGTTTTAATGTTCTTCGTCGCATAAACCTTCTGTGTTGTCATGTAAATAAACAAATAGATATTGCAGGGGATAACCCGAGCATGGGTAAATGCAAACGTTCTCGTCTCTCTCGTTATCACGTGTGCGTGTTTTCGCGAAGATTTGGCCTTACTTTTTGCCCCATGACTTCTCTCCTTGGGACTAATTCAAAGGGTGGAACGAATGGAAAACTAATAGAGGTTAAACAAAGTTCCATTTCCATGATCAGCAACTGCTTGTACAGTCCAGTTTGAAAAGCACAGATATTCTCCTTCATTGGTAATCGATGGCGAACTTAAATTAGCTGTTGCTTTGCCACGGCGAGAAGGAATCTAAACTAATGATGGCGAAAAGACTAAGTTGCTTGTGTCTTACTAGATGCATTTGCTCCGCAAGATTTAAGAATCGGTGAAACGAATAAGCAGAAAACCCTCTCATACTTGATGGTTCAGCCTTTGAAGCAATACAGTCTCTCAAGGGAAATCTCAAACAAGATGAGAGAAAAGCAAATGATGGACGTAGTTGAGTTCGAACAAACTTAAAACTGGAGTAGAGAGGAAAGGTTTCAAGCATAAAAAAGGTTTCTCAACAGAATCAATTCAGAATTCATAATCAATATGGATTCCCAGAAGCTAGATACTGTATACGATTTCCGAAACTCTTCACGACCAGATATGCAGCAATCCTTTTTGTCTGAAATACCTACGTAGTGAAAATATGATTATAAATCTCTGGACCTAATATTGAGGCCATGGAAGGATAACCTCAATGACGATATTTTCGATGTCTTCACTCTATGATATCTTCATACATTCTCTTCAATGACATATCAACGCATATAAATGCTCCGAGCGGCGTTAGCGGCCGCAAACATGAATTAAGCTCGTAATCACTGGTGCTTCCACATAGTTAGTATATAGACGTTTGACTATCACATAGTGCTAAAGAAAGGATAGAAGGATTCAATTTCCTGATTACATATTGTCCCAAATGGTAACTAAAGGATCTGATTACCGCATTCCCCGGAAAGATAATGCGGAGGGGGTCAAATGTAGTCACGTGATCGACTTCGTCCCCCACCATCCGCACACTTAAGCGAACCCACCAATTTTGAAATTGAAGAATTGGAGATGTTTTGAAATTTTCTCTTTTTGATTCCTTCCACCTTCAACGACAATTCATAATCCAGTAGTGCGGTCAATCGAACAAGATGGTGAGTTGAAATCGAAATACTACGATCGCAGGATATCTGCGATCATGGTATTTAATGCCCAAGATCTTTGAATCCATGAAAAGTCAAATAGCAAAATGCTTCGAGAAATTGAAGGTTGCTGACTTTTGGAATTTTACAGCCTTTCACCAAGCTGGTCAAGAACTCCGCGTACTATAGGTGAGCTCAATTCTCCATCCCCTCAGTCCAATTTTCGCATTCTAACCATAAATCAGTCGCTACCAGACTAAGTACAAGCGCCGTCGTTCCGGAAAGACCGATTACTACGCCAGAAAGCGTCTCATCACCCAGGCCAAGAACAAGTACAATGCGCCAAAATACCGTCTCGTTGTCCGATTCACCAACCGCGATATCGTCATGCAAATCGTTACCTCCGAAATCACTGGTGACAAGGTTTTCTGCGCCGCATACTCCCACGAGCTCAAGGCCTACGGTATTGAGCACGGTCTTACCAACTGGGCCGCCGCATACTGCACTGGTCTCCTCATCGCCCGTCGTGTCTTGAAGAAGCTCGGTATGGATGAGGACTTCACCGGTGTTGAGGAGGCTGATGGAGAGTACCAACTCACCGAGGCTGCTGGTGATGAAGAGAGACGTCCATTCAAGGCTTTCCTTGATGTTGGTCTTCACCGCACTTCCACTGGTGCCCGTATTTTCGGTGCCATGAAGGGTGCTTCCGACGGTGGTATCCTCGTTCCTCACTCCGAGAACCGTTTCCCAGGTTACGACATGGAGACCAAGGAGCTCGATGCCGAGACTCTCCGCAAATATATCTTCGGTGGACACGTTGCTGAGTACATGGAGACCCTCGCCGATGACGATGAGGAGCGTTACAAGTCTCAATTCCAAGGTTACATTAATGATGAGATAGAGGCCGATGGATTGGAGGAGTTGTACCAAGAGGCCCACAAGGCCATCCGTGAGGATCCATTCAAGAAGGTTGAGGGAGGAGAGAAGAAGTCCAAGGACGAGTACAAGCAGGAGTCTTTGAAGTTCAAGGGACGCAAGTTGACCAAGGACGAGAAGCGCGAGAGAGTCAAGGCCAAGATTGCCGAATTGAAGTAAAATTTCAAATTCAATTTTCGGATATGGAGTTTCTAGCTAGGCGATAAAAATGATACTCCCTTGATACTCTAGATCTTAAATATCTTGATGAATGATGAACCAACGTATTTTTATTAATGCATGAAGCATAGTTGATTAGAAGGGTTTAATTTGCATTGCCACTTGTTACATTGTCTGTATACAGAGTATATCATCTTGCCCCTCTCTCACACCTTGGTAAAGTGCTTAACTCGGAACTTTCCAGGACTCCTTTCAGCCATGTGCTGGAAACCCCCATCAAATGTATCAGAATAAGGATTTTATTTCCCTCTCTCACTATTATGACCTCTTCCCCCTCCGTACAACAACATCTTCTCCTGGCATTTTATCGTAAGATTGATTGTTTTATCGGATATTACTTTATTCTCTTTCGCATCATTGTGTCGTACCACGGTGTTTATCGAATCACGTCGAATCACCGAGGCTGGATACGGAACTTAAATCCACTTGCACTGGCCCCGACGAGGACCCCAAGTTCCAACACATGACGATATTCTCCACTACTCCACTTCATTGCTTCATTGTATGAGTGAGCAGACGATCACTATCGCAAATCGTCAAAAAAGTTTATACATAATATACTTCTACACTTGTGGCAGTGAGTTTATTGTTTCTATATTATTCAATAAATTACTTCATTCTCCGTTCAGTCACATTTATTCGTGGCACAAGCACAATCATGGGTTTGTACCAATAGAAACTGCTCACATCAGCAACGAGATATATTACGAGACATAGACAAGCGATAACAAATCTTGATTAGCGATAATTGCGAAGACTGCTGAAGAATATCTCTTGGAGATCAATTAGGAGAAATCTTTTGACAATTCGCACACTGGAGAACATACCTTGAAGGCAGGTTTACATAATGGAGCAATTGACTGGCGTCGATGTGAGTTGGATGACACACAGCTCAAGCAATAAAGGTTGGTTGAAGCAATATTTCATATGGGAGTTTAGGATATCTTGGAACATCTGCTAGCTATATATGCACGACTAACGTGAGTTATGTATTTCAGACCCAAAACGACCTCGTATGGTTCCGAATGCATCTGGCTCACAAGGAAAATCAAGTCCGTCCCCACAGAATGGCTCTACCCCTCCGGAAAATGAAAACGAGCACGAAGTTGCAACGGCTCCTCGGCCGATTCCAACCCGACCTGGTGTATCTAGAAATGTCTCTTCGGAAAGAATCATGACGACAAATGGCACACCGCCTAAAGCGTCTACATCACCCAACATGTTGCGCAGAAACTCGTGGTTATCGAGTATATCCTCAAAATTCTCGGGCTCACCATCTTCCAACCATACGAGCACATCCCCCAGTACTTCACCGGCAGCCTCCCCTGTAGAAGCTCCGGTACAAAGACCTGCAGGGCCAAGTGCGCCTAAAAATGCAGTATTAGTACACGGAGTAAAGGAAGATGGCGATGCACCTTACGTCCCGGCGCCTCCACGAAGTGGTTCCAGCTTCTTACAGAGTGCCTTGCGAAGGTTGTCGCCTTCGGGTGGGCAATTGTCTGGATCAGCCAAAGTCCACAATGGATTATGCGAAAGAAAGGTCTTGAACGTCGATCATCACCGTGAAAGATGTCCCATATCTGGACTGGAACAGTCAAAATTAAGAAGAGTAGCTTTCTGTGTAGATGTTGAGATAGCCAGCGGTCCCCGTTATGTAGACGAGGAAGATTCCGATGAAATCGACAATAAAATCAAAGAAAAGATGAAGCGATCCAAAGAAAAGGGAGAAGGCGCTGCGTTAAAGAATACGAACAATTCTAAGGTCGAGACGGAACAAGACGACATTCCGAAACCAGATGTCAGCAACCCTAATGAAAAGCCTACCGAAAGTGCTCAGCCAAAGGCCCCAGAAAATACACCAGAAGTTACAGAATCCTCCCCACCGACTGAAAAAGACAGTACAAAAAAGAAAGAGAAGAAGAAGCGTAGCGAAGAAGAACGTAAAGCAAGGAAGGAGAAGAAACGAAGACTTGCCGAGGCAAATGGTACAATCCCAGTCGAGTTGAAGATTGATGAGAGCGACAGTTCACTCTCACCCACTACCACTACCGCCACTCCGAAAACCCATGCTTCGCCTACCACGGATCCTGTTCGAATCTATAGAAGATGCTGCCAGTTGAGGGAAACGCCAATACTAAAGAGAGTTGTAGAGCAGCTCACAGCCTCAGTAGCAACGGCTGCGATACCTGGTCTCGTTAACAAACTAGATCTCTCGGGTTATTGGCTACAATTACCAGACCTAGTCACGCTAGGAGACTACCTAGCTGTGGTTCCCGTGAAAGAATTGATAATGGAAAATTGCGGACTTACTGATGAAGGTGTCCGTGTCATTTTGGCTGGGCTTCTGGCAGCAAAGTTACCAACATACGGTAGAAAAACTCACACTCGCAAAGAGGGTCAGTATCCTCAAGGTGGTATAATTGAATCGCTAGTACTGAAAAACAATAACAAAATCGGGAAAGATGGTTGGCGGCATATTTCTCTCTTTATCAATATGTGCCGGTCATTAAAGGTTCTGGATCTGTCAAGGATTCCTTTCCCTCAAGGTGTTACGACGCCAGTGAGTGGTTCTGGGCATCCAAAGAAAATTGATAGTAACACGAGTGACACGAGCAACGCGAGCAACGATGTCTCTTGCTTATTATCTAAGGCTATTGGAGATCGACTCGCTGGTCCAGAATTTGAACTTTTGAATTTGGGCCACTGCGGCATCAACAGCGAGCAATTAGATAGGTTAGTCGATGGAATCATAGAATCGGGCTTACGACGACTTGGTCTCGCGGGCAACGGGATTACGTCGGTAGGGATGGAGCATGTTGCTAGATGGATTAAATTCGGCAAGTGCGAAGCCCTTGATCTTGTTGGTAATGATCTCAAAGATTCTATGGAGATAGTCGCGAATGCCCTTGATGAGGACAACAAAATCTACGCCTTGAGCTTGGCAGACTGTAACCTCAACCCGGATTCGCTGTGGCCTCTTTTCCCAGCCCTGGCCAAGCTGAAGAACTTCAAGTTCATCGATTTATCACAAAACCATGATCTGTTCGAATCGAATCCCAGTGCACTTTCTCTCCTGCGCAGGTACGTTCATATTTTTTCCCGTTATTTTTGCATGACATTATCATTTGCGGAAATTAGTATTCTCTGCATGATTGAACTTGATGGTCCATAATATCAATCCTTGTCGTGTCTAGCCGTATGCTTTCCGTCGATCTCATACTCCGAGAAATGATTGAGCGCTTTAGCAAGGCGAATGGCTGGATGTCCTTAAGCTTCGAATGGCAATTTGATTGTAGAAGACGGTGTTCGATGTAGCTGCGGCAATTTTACGGTCTCGTACCGCGACCAGTAATTTGCTTCACTTATGTCAGCAACTCACATTGCAAGGCTTCAGTTCATTTTCTCAGCTTTGCTAAATTTACTCTCATTAAATTTCCAATTATGGTTATACACGACATTATTGGCTGACATACCACAGATATTTACCACGTTTGCCCCAACTCAAGCGAATACACTTGACCAATGTATCCATGACACCGGAACAAGCCATCGCCCTTGCGGAAATCTTACCGGAGAGCCCCAGTCTTGCGCATGTGACTCTTATGGAAAACACGCAACTGGCAGCTCTTGCAAATGCCGAAGATGAAGCGAGTCAGGAAGAGGCTTGCGCATTATATGCTTCACTGATGGCCGCGGTTCGAGTCTCTCAATCAATTGTATGTATTGATATTGAAGTCCCGTCAAACGATTCATCCGAAATTGTTAGGGCCTTGGCTAAGCAAGTCGTTGCTTATTGCCTGTGGAATATGGAACGCGGCCCAGTCGCCGAAATCAGTGAAGCTGTTGCTGCATCCTCTGATCCCCACGCAGCTGCCAACGGAAAAGATGTTGCAGTTCCCGAAGTATTGTTACACATTGTAGGACACATGGAAGGCGTCCAAGATAATCATGATGATGACGAGCCAGCTCCAGATGAAGATTATGTAATTGGTGGGACAGGTGTGGTTAAGGCTTTAGGTATCTGTTTACGAAACAAAGGCAATGATTCTAGAAGGCCATCAATGGATCAAGCTATCTCCGGGTTATCTAGGCCAAGCAGCAGCTCGGCCACCCCGAACCAACCTGTGAAAGGTGGCAAAGCCAAGGACATGTCGAAGAATCTATTGGGAAGTGCCAGGAAGATTCGGGCTAGGCTACAACCTGCTCTAGTCAAAGAGTCTAAGGCTAGTGATCATCACAATTACAGTAAGGGTTATCCGTTGATATGCTAATTTACTTTGACGCAACTGACCGCGAATCAGACCGATTATTGTTCCTTGATCATACATTACAGAATATGATCAGAAGATTCGAAGATGAATTTCCCGAGACTCGCTTGTCGCCATCATTGCCTGACACGGAGCAAGCAACCATGAAAAATGATGCATATTCACTCCAAACTGATTACGAAGGATCAGATATTGAACCCGAACCAATCTTGGCTGAAAATCAACCATCGGACGAAGAGGGAGGGCACGATGAGGGTGGAATTCGCCCTACTCTATCTCGTCACAATTCCGATGTCTCGTTGGCCTCTAAAGCACTTTCACAGGAAGAAGGTAGGATGCATCGTTTTGGGCAGAAAATCCGTCGCAATATTCTTAAACCAGAAGGTGAAGACAATCTACACGGCACTACGGGACACGAAATTCAACCAGCACACCTACAATTTTTGAGATCCATGGTTGAAGACCTCCAAGGCGAAGACATCAGAAACAAATTAGAGACCCTAGGCCCAGATGCGGTGATAGCCGAGCTGAATAACGAAGCTAGCAAGCTTCGACAGGGACTCATTGAGAATGATCCTGAAGGTTGGCAGAAATTCAAAGAAAGCCAAGAAGCTATGCAAAGAAATTCGAGTGTAGCAAATATTGGCACAAATGGGATGGTATCTGAGAGTGCTATCGAGTGAAGTTTAGGCTCTTTGTCTTTAGGACTTTGAAGTTTCTTGTGTGTTTTTAATCAGCATAGCGTTGTCTTTTTGTGCTACTTACTATAGTATGCTTCCTTCTTACATAGCGTTTTTTTTTTGGATAATCTGACGGGAAAGTGTATTACTAAAGAGGAACTTACTTCAAGTAAATCTTGTGGCGTTGCATAGGAGAGGATATTTGTGGTACAAAATCTTGAATGCAGAATTGTACGAGTAGATAATAAGAAACATAAGTTATGATGTCAGAACGGTGCATATCAAGATTTCAAGATTTACGCATACCTTTCTGAATGCGTTTTAGGTTCAAGTCGCCAACATGAGAAAGAATAAAAACATTTGTAATGCTTCTAGGCCTACCATCACTCTCGGTATACACACATTTATATACGTCAAGTATCAGCTGGCAAAAGAAAATTGTATTCATTAACCTCTTAATTCCTTCCTTATCCACCTATTCCAAAATTACTTAACTGACGATGACGAATTCCGCCATGAACGTATTTTAGTGACATAGTAAATAACTTCTTCCATTCATTCATCCATCCTTCCATAGAAGAAACCAAGTCAATCCAAAGCAAACCTCCTTCGCAGGTGACCTATCAATTAACGCCTGTAAAATTAAACTACCTAAGAGACGATTGACTGATCATGAATGCATATAATCATCCAGTTCGAATCTTTCATCTTGATTTTCACGACTTCGAACGGTTGAATGCAGTCTCCTCTTTTCTTTTTTTGGGGGCTGTCTTTTGATGAATTCTGCATCCTAATAATTTCACAAATCACGTGAAATCACTCCCTTCACCTATCGTGTAGCTGCATGATTCCCGTGTTTGCGTATGAAGCTTGAAATCTCTGCTCTGCTCTTTTCACAAAATTCAATAATTCAATCTCAATACCGCAAGCGCAGGAACAATCTCTATCTCATCATTCCTTCTTCGCCCGCATGCTCCTCTTCCTCTTCCAAAATCATCTCCCTTCCATTCTCCAACCCAGCAATAGCAACAGATTCCCAGGATCCCCCAATCGTCAACTCTCCATCCCCTTTCGAAGCCCTCAAATTACGATTCTTCAAACCGCGTTCATATAGTCACGCGCTCATTCTCCTCTCGCTCTCAGCACACGCCTCGCATACTCCGCCACCGAAAACGCGCGTGTGGCGACGCCAGCCGTCGCCGGAAATGATCTCGCCGTTGACGACGGGGGTATTGGTGAGGGGGTTGAGAGGCTTGGTGTAGGAACGACGACGGGGGGGTATGTCGGTTGGTGGGGAGGAACTGTTTCCGCTTCCGTGGAGGGGAGTGTAGGGGAGAGGTTCGAGAGGCGAGGGGGGCGTGAAGGGAGGCGTGAAGGGAGGCGGTGGCGGGGGGCGGGAAAATGTTTTTGGAGAGCTGGAGGTTGAGGTGGGGGAGGTGGTGAAATCGAATGAGGAGGATGAGGAGGATGATTGCTGGGTGGTTCTTGAGGGAGGGGGGCTGTTGGGATCCAATTTTGTGCTTTCATCCATGTATGAAAAGATACCCCTATCGGATTTCTCAAGAGGGGTAGAGGGGCGACTTGGTGGGAAATTGTATTGTAATTTTGTTGTAGAACTGCGTTTCCTCCGTATGAAGATTGTGATGCAAAGGAAGACGAGTATGCTCAGGAACAGGTGAGGAGTAGATATGTTGGAGAAGAATCCATATGTATATGTAAGAGTTAGTCCCGTGGAGGGTTCGGATACGACAGGCATGATGGATGAATGGTGAGCTGAGTCTCGTGATCGCTCTCTCTCTCTCTCTGCGAAGTTATCTCTCTGCTGTTGGGTAGTGATTAAAAATTCGAGGCTGAGAGAGTAATGAATGAAAGGAGGTGAGGATGGGTGTATTAGACAACTGTATATATGATGAAGTAGATGAAGTATGCATCTGGACAAACACAGTTGGGAAGAAGGAGGCTTAAGTAGAGATTAGAACCGGGTACCTCAATATGGAATAATGGATCAGAACGATCCTTCGCTAAAGTGATTTGGTAGAATCGAAGACAATAAAACAAAAACAAACCCAGAGTTACTGTCAGCAAGTGATCTTACGCACATGCATGAGCATCGCGAAAGGTAGGTAAGGTAAACCCATCAACATCCATGTGGGAGAAACTGTCAGGGCCATGCAGGCAAGTCCAACCTACTCGTGAGATATTTCCTTTTTCGCCCTGTTTGTTTTATTATGCTAATGATGAGCAGTCAATGCGATACATGACCAGATTAGATGGCGGGGGGGGGCGTGTGAATGGAGCTCTTTTGGTGGAATGCTTAGAGGATCCTTGTCAGGCTTAAAAGAATATGTCGAGACTCTCCAACCCTGTTTCCGGCATATGCAAATCACCCCACTATAATCCTGGTATTGTACATACAGAAGGTCTTGGTTCAGCCCAACTGGGTAAGAAATTTGGGGAGAAGGCAGTTTTTGGCTGCTGTTACTAGATGCTTTGTAGATTAGTTTGTTACCACGTTGTGATTCCCATGTTTCTCTTAATTATTTTCTTTTTCTGTCATTCTATTTTTGTGTAGGATTAGATATGGATTCATTATATTTCATTCATCGCATCTTCCCAATGATTACTGTGCGTATCTCAAAATACCTGGTTGATAGAGATACCAATCCATCAACTTGTACCTAATCAGTATATCCACCTTTCCAGCCTCCTGACCAAGACTTCTCCATCAAAAAAGTCACACTGGGAGGGCTTCCCAGTAATCAATGGGTGGTGGGAAGGGGGTTCCACTCGTAAGGCTGCACGGAAGGTACCACTGTGTCTACCACCTACAAGGCTAGATTTCCTTCGAATCCCTTCACGAATCCCGTGGAGCGATCTCCCGCTTAATGTTCCAACATTTCTTTGGCGAGCCGATCTGATTATGGTAAAGACAAGAGGTACAGCTCTCCTCATCTCGCGATTGAGCATCACAATATACCGAACCTGGCAAAATCTGGCTATTTTCGGAGATTTACTGGTCTTAGATTTCGTGTGAATTGTACTTGGTAGGAAGAGATAGGCTTGGAGCATCTAAAACACATGGCTTGGTACTTTACTGTACAGAGGTACCATTCCATCATGCTTACCTGGCGTACCACTCACTGTATTGTCGCAACGCATAGCATACCATACCATACCATTTATTTATTCATCATTCTAAGAGAAGTGCGAATTAGGGTAGGAATTAAACGTCAACAAACGCGGCTGGTTGTGCCGCCGTATTTCGCACCAATCTCGTGTCATTGGTGGGATGAGATGGATGGATCAGACGGCGGTCGCTGGTTTATCATTCTGCTGGGCTGGTAATGTTATGTTGCACCATAGGGTTGTTGTACGTACAAAATGTAAGCTCGGCGTTAGAACCAACAATCAGGAAGTTGGGGATGTTTTATGGGATTGTGATATTCATTGACCGATGAATATCTAGCTGCATGTAATATAGTAGGTTATGCAATGAGATATGATGGCAAAGGTTGGGAATGGACATGCTGTCTTGGTGAATGAATATTCGTACTTGGGAAGTAGGCCCATTGAGGGGCCCATGCCAAGTCTTACCTAGCATCTATGTTATTGACCCTGTAATTAGAGCGCCTGCAATGTGTACTTCCTTTTGGTATGGGCATTGCAGTTACCCCGTCAATTATCGATAGATGAATGAGATTGATCAAGGTCCAAAGAGATCTGTTTATCTAGGAACCAATACAATTTTCCATCTTGCACGCAACATAAGATTACAAAAGCTTTTTGATCCTCGCGCATGGCAATTCCTCGGTGATGCAAAAGAAAGGAAGGTTGTATGAGTATTAGTCTATTCAGATTGAATATCGAATATCCTCTACTTCCTACCTACACCCAGTATCCTTACTCATAACATCCAGTTTGTGGTGAAGTTGGAAAGAATGGAACAAAATTGATCTTGAGTTCAGCTCACATCAGCTTCGGTAGTCGACACTATCCTTCATTTCTGCGACGCCTTTCGGGTAGCGCTTCGGATAATTTTGCATTAAGGGCCACTGATTGGATCCAATTTATTACCTTGTGGGTATCTTTCAGCTGAATACGCACAGCGGATACTTTTCTTAATGGATGTTTCTGTACTTAATATTCGTGTTTACGAGTTTGGAGCCAATATAACATCTTCATTTACCATTCTGAACAATGCAATGCGGTAGGGAGTTTCCTTGTAAGGAAAAAGTGGAAAGGCGGGATTTAAATGTTCTCTGAGAAGTGTCAAGCAGCCAGAATCATCATGATCGTCCGATGAGGCGGCTTTCGAAATAACAACATAGTCCGTATATTTGGGTTAAATGTGTCGGGGACGACATTGATGGTTGATACGAAATACGCGAATGGATGGATGAAGGGGTTGGTGTTAGCAAACGAAACTTAACAGGGAAACGCGGCTACGATAACCCAACCATAGTTTTGGCGGGAAATACGACCTTTAAATTGGCTCAAGTATCTCAAGGTCGATATCAATGATCAATCACTTGTTGAGGCCTTTCTGGCTCCTTTTGGGGTTACTTTTCAGGGAACTATCATTCAACATTGGTATACAAGGACCTATTAGATCTGTATGTCGCCATCAGTGTAACTATTCCTGAACCTGAAGTAACTTTGAATGTTCCAAAGACCCTTCATGTTTTATTCATAATGACACCATCAGTTCTAGATTATGCAAAGATTGACGAAATAGGAACTTTATCAACCAAAGTTCAGCCGGTCATGTCATGCGGCTCTCTTCACGAATCTACATATTGCATAGCTCGCTTCTCGTAGTTCATCCATGTATCATGTAAAAAGTGGATTGCTGATCTGGTAGGCACGGTAGGATCGGACCGTCATCGGGTGAGAAACATGAAATCTCGGAGCATATACTCGTATCGACTGATTTATACTCATCATCTTCGTACCTCGTACCACCATTATTGATTGAGGGTCATTATAAGCATTGAATACGATGCTCACAATCTGGAAAAACACGAAATCGCCATCAATTTCATCTCAATTTGCCTCTCAGCGAGCCAC
This sequence comes from Sclerotinia spermophila, assembly GCA_038090695.1. NCBI lineage: Eukaryota > Fungi > Ascomycota > Leotiomycetes > Helotiales > Sclerotiniaceae > Sclerotinia > Sclerotinia spermophila. Next base: position 1,352 of record JBBMOJ010000491.1, on the reverse strand, counting down.
CCCGCGAAATGATACCTATTCGGGCTTCGGAAGGAATCAGGTCACGTGTGTCCCCCCTTGAACAATAATCCTTCGCGTTGTCTCGCTGATTACCGAGTCTTATGGGAGCCGCTACTATCTATCATATAAATTATAGGTGCCGATCGAGAAGGATCAATATACTCATCATCCTTTATCATTATCCTTCGGGAGTCCCGTTCACAGCTTACAGTTGGAACCCCATCTATTGTCTTGTTGTGAATTTCAACTACACCCAACAGGAATACGTCGCAATGTGTCCTTGCGGAAGCGGGGCAATCGATATTGACTCTGGGGATGGTCAGGCATTTTGTTATGTCTCATATGGCGCACCTATTGTATGGCGCACCTATCGCAGTTGTTTGCATCCATAGGTAGTCCATGGAGCATAGTTCTGAACAAACTGCTATCTGGACGGAGATGCCATTGTCGTTCAGAATTGCAATGGTGAAAATTTTGAAAGGTTCTGAGTCCCGATGACGTTAGATTTGGGTCATTTGGGCTGCACAAACGGTGACAAAGACATCCTCGAGGGAGTGATATGTTTAATCATCAATAATTTCCTCGAGACGGATACGAGTTGCTTCGTACACGCACTCTCTTGGTTTGGTGCTTGCTTATAGGATCCTGATATGGCCGATATACGTACGTGAGGTCAACGACAACGTTATCACTGGCGTACGCACTGTAGCATGGAACATGGATAGCGAAATAATACGTCGAGGGAAGCTCGTATAAATGCCGATTCGATCTATACAGGAAAAGCTCGTGTGAAAGTTATTGCAATAAATAAGCGATTATAAAAACGCAATGGATTTGGTGCTATTGTAAAAACCGAATGGAAAATGATAAGATACCGGACGAATAAGTCATATGGGCAAGGTAAAATTTAATTTAAAAAAACAGTAAAGGCCGTGAGTCCTGAGGTCATATTGAGGCAAACGTTTGCATTTTATTATACTCTTATGAAGTCGGTCGATAATACAGAGTCAAGTACAGAGTAATGTCATAGCGGGAAATCCCGAGTCACGTGCGGGCGAAGGTTACCATAGACTCCAGCTCCATTCTAATTTATCTTATACTCAGACCCTCTTCATTAATAAATTATTCTTTATTATTGAGATTATTAATCTTTCTTTTATATTAATCTTTTTGATACTATTGAGATTTTTGGATTGTTTACTAATAATAGAATTTTTTTCAAACCAATCAGAATCGAAAAGAAACATTTATTTTCTTAAGGGTTTAAAAGTATTTGATCACATTTTTAATAAGGACCTGAATGTTACGGGAGCTGCCTCTAGGGTCACGTGGAAGTGTCTAGAGATCTCTCG
>JBBMOJ010000490.1:0-29012 GCA_038090695.1 Sclerotinia spermophila | reverse complement strand
GTGGTAAAGGGTGGCCCAAAAGAGGGGTGGCCCGAAAGTAGGGTGGTTGACTTATCTTTATAATTTTTGAATCACAGTCCTATCACACTCAAGTCACGATCCATTTTCAAAAATCAAGACGATCAAAACGTTCTACATTTCGAATAATAAAGTTAAAATACACCCACAATCTGGATTTCCCTAGGTCCAGCCTATACAAATCTTCATGAAAATAGCCACCTCTCTAATTCCCATCATAAGCAGCCCTAAGACTAAGTTGTGCTTCTTCCTCAGCCAAGTGAGCGAGTTGAGAATCATACTGACAGTCCTCGCAGCAAGAACCTCCTCGTCTCAGGAGGTCCCTAGATGTCATACATCTCTCAATATGCATCCTAGCATTTCGCGCATAATTACTTTCTTCTAGTTCATGTAGCCAACGATCTTCTTCCGCCCTCCTAGCCCTTTCGAAGTCCAACCATAGCAGCATCACCTCTTGTTTTGCTACTGCTTCAGTACGCTGTTGTGATGCTTCCGATTGAAGCATAGATACAATTTTACTTCCCCATTTCTTGGAATTTTCAGCTTGCTGCTGTTGGGATTTCAACCCATTACGTAACTTTTCTGCGGCTTTATCTGTCGTCTTTCGCTCCGAGTCCCACGGTGTTCCTCTCTGCTTCTCGATGGCGGCACGATTCTGCATGCGTCTGGCATGTCTAGCAACTTTTGCTTTAAAAGAATTTCTCCTAACCTTAGAGTCCGAGCTCGTGGACCTCGTCCCAGAACGGACCACTCTCATTATCGTCTTCGCAGTCCTTGCAATGTACACCTCTCCTGCCAGGGTTCCGGGGATCTGGCATACATTTGTTGATATGCTTGTCGGCTAAATCTTTGTTGATATTACGGAGTGTTTGACTGGACCATCTAACACCGTATTCATCGGGTTTTGTGTGTCGAGGGTCCATTTCGTCTGCAATCCTCAGCTCCTCTACCCAGCAAAGAGTTTCCATATTCAATACATCTTGGAATGCGTTATCTCTATCTTTCTTGGCTTGATCTAAGCCCGCCTTAACCCTATTCCATTTCTGCTCCCACGCAGCCAACTCATAGGCTTTGCGATGCTTCTCATAAACACATTGGTTAATCTGCTGCAACTCCTGTTCCTGTTTCCATCTGTTATCGCCAACCAAATCGTGAGCTGCTTTTACTGCGGCCTCGAATGTTTTAAGTGCTTCCTCTGATTCATCTCTCTCAAGCGACCACTCTGTACCCTGATCAGTACTGACCACCTTTCGGCCGGTCATGCGTCTTGCTCTTCTATCTCTACGTTCCTTCAATTCCTTGACCAACTTCTCTCGGCGTTCTTGACTACTTTGCTGTTCTTTCGCATTTCTCGTTGTGTTGTTATGGTGATCATTTCGATGACCTAAGTGTTTCTTGTGGCCCTGGTGTCCTGTCATCGTGGATAAGCGAACTTGTTGTTTGAATTCGGTTGCCGCTTCTTGAGCGTTTACGTTTTGAGGGTTGTTACTGCTTCGAGATATTTGGTCGTCTATTTCGTATCAGTACAGATAACTAACTGTATAAAGAACTCACATACCAAGGTACAGTTTTCTAACCGCAGGAACTTCTGTTAGCGTGTGTTGTAACAAATTTTGAGTTCGCTTACCCCTGATGCTGTGATGTACTGATATTGGATATCGACTGGTTGAAATATGGATTTCGAAGTAGACTTTTGGCTTGAGAGTATGTAAGAATGAAGAGAAACCCCAAGAGCGAGGGGAACTGGGAAAAAATATAGGCGTTTCGTTACGAATAGAGTCATAGAGAAACATTATTTCGATAGTCATCCATTAACGAACATATTCATCGATGTTACTCACACCCCATTCCATGAATATTCTGGTGCATAGAACAGTCACCACAAGGATAAAATTGAGGGCATTAGAGGCTCCTTCCATGACCACCTTTGATTGATGAATCCAAATCCACAACTCATATTAAAGCGTTGAATATTCATCTTCCCATCGTCTTCGAACGATGAACCTTTGATTCCGCAATATATCAACTCTTCAGTGGAAATTTTCTTTAAAATTCGAACCGCTTATTTTCCAAACGACTTGGAGATTTAAGTCAATCATCAGAAAACTCATTTTCGAACAAAATTAACTCATCTTCATCTTCGAATCACTCCAAACAACAATTTTACACTCTCCAACCATCCCCGGACATCAACCATCCATGATCCAATTCTCCCCCAGCAAAAGAATTCCACCAAGAAACGTAACGCACTCACACAAATAAAAACTAAAACTTATCACCACTTGATGAGTATCATAAATCATTCTCTTACTGCTCTTCCTCTTGCTCCTTTACCCTTATATCTCCGTTGTTCTCAAGTCCACCTGCGGCACGAGAAGGGTGACAGCTCTCTAAATGATATACATCTCCACTAAGATATAATGCCTCAGATATTATCGCATCAGTACAAGCACATAAAAGCACTCATCTCCATCTCCATCCCCATCTCCCTTCCTCCTCCAACAGGCCTCCCGATGATCTAGCACAATGCACAACCTACCATACGACCAACGCATCTAACCCATTTGACCACTCTACTCTCTACTTCCAAACCCCAAATAAAAGTTGCACATCTACGCCAACACCGATAGCACCTCCATTTCGCCCAGAGCAATATACATCTCGGGACAATGATCATGTGACTAAATGAGGGTATACTGTATCGCTCGCTAGCTAGTCTGGCGGTAAGCTTCAAAGGAGCTTAATTATATAGTGCTAGTCTTCCATAGCACTTTATGATCATCAGGAAATATTATACAATAGGTTTAAGTACTTGCACTTATCAAGACCCGAGTTGATATCAACAAATACCCCATCATGTACATCTCCCACAAGCCCCACCCCTTCCGCTCCCCACCCCGCCCTCAACTATTTTTAGCTAACCTTACCACGTGCAAACAATTTCACGTGACAAACAGCAAAAATGAGTCATAATGGCTCATAATGAATCTCTATGCATCACCAACCCCATAATAAATATCAACCAATCATATCGAGTAACTGTCTCCTGGGGATTTCATTGCATTATGTAATTTGATGGGAAAGGGGGGATGAAGAAAAGGAAGAGAGAGAACATGAGGGGGGGGCGAGGACTTAGAGAGTTTGATAACCTTATGAGAGTTACGAGATATAGTTCCCGAAGACAGATTTTGGGAATTAATGGAAATTGTATATTGTATATTGTGTGTACTAGCTGTGTGTATTTACACGGTTTGGAGACAGGAACGAGAAGAGGAGATCTGTGAAGACCATGCAAAGTGCTTAGGGATGATGAGTTGTGAATATTCATTTCGACTCATGCTGAGGGATGGTGATGAGATACTTCTCATGAACACTCTTTTGGTTGTAATGATAAATGTTACGTGTAATACGATATATATATGTAATATGAATGTTATATATAATGATAGAGAATGCAATGATGATTGAATGCTCGAAAGAATTGAGAGTATGAATGTCCATATGAATCGAAATGAAATGAAATATAGTGATAGATTAGAAGAAGATGTAAGTAGTACCCAAGTTTCCTCAAAACACAATGCAGTTGAGACTATGATTACAATCTTTTTGCCGAGATGAGGGATCAAATCTGCTGGTCCATGAAATATCGAACCGACATCGTCTGACGTCTCATTTTACACATCTTTCACGAGTTCAAACTCCCATATCAGACATACATACTAACAATGGTAAATGATAATTAAATTTAAGTATCGATAATCGCGCCCGTCGCAGCAAATACCACCTCCAACCTCTATCCTATTCGAACCTTAATCCTAATTCTTCTTAGTCAACAAACTCTTCAGGATATCTGTCTCTCCTTCCAATTTCGCAACACGAACTTTCAAGGCGTCTCGTTCTCGTTCAACTTCTTTGAGAGCAGCTTCAAGACTACTCATTTGGTCGACACGTTTTTGTCGGTATCGACGAGCGGCCAAGGTGTTTAACTTGCGTTTTTCAACTCGTGATATAGTGGTCGAAGAGCTGGTTGGAGTTTGTATTTTGGGAGAGGGGGGAGAGGGTGGAGATGAGTTAGCTTGCGAGGATGTTGATTTGGGGTTTGAAGAGGTAGGGGAGGATTGATTGGTGGTTATTGCTATTGAGGAGATGTTAGTAATGTTTTATGATGTCAGAATATAAGTGAAAAACTTACCCGGATGAGTTTGATCATCGAGAAATAAATGGGATTGAGACATATTGTCAATGGATCCAACATCCGATTGACCCAGGAAATTATCATTACCAAGAGAAGCACCAGCAGCGATGGGAAAAGAAGAATCAAGTGAAAAATCCTCTTCTATTGACGGATTATTCCATGTAAAAAATTCGCAAGAATCGGTTTGTGGTAAGTACCAATCAGGGGAATTCTGGAAAGGTACTTGTGAAACTGGAGCTGTAAATGCATCGAGAGGAAACAAAGAATCTGTTGTAGAAGGAACAGAACATTGAGCATTTACATCGAAACCGAAATCATATTCATGAAATAATTGAGTAGAATTATGATTCCAAAGTGAAGAACTCTGGAGATCATGGAAACTACTCGTAGAACTAGACGGATAGCTGTGGTGCGAAGAATCCGATGGTGGATTGACGTCCGGTGCCTGCTGTTGTTGTAGCGGTGACCGACATTGTTGTATAGTTTTCTACGGGCCCTTATGACCCGTGGGTGAAATTCTTTATTATCGAAAGATAATGTTTGTCGTTGATGAACTGAGAAAAGAAATTAAAGTTGGAGAATGAGGAATGAGGTTGGTCTTTGTAGGTTATCGTAAGCGCTAATGTCTCGACTAACTTGATTTGGAACATTTGTTTTAATTGGTTAATCTGCCCGCATTCATTCTGACTCCCACTCTGTCTTTGGCAAGACGAAAAAACGAGAATGAAGAATACTAAGAATATGTATTCTCTTGATATTTCATATCAAATCTAAGAATTGTGATTTGAATTTGAACATCGAATATAAATATTACAAAAGCTTTTGACTTCTGGATTTGCTATAAACTCGAATATTGAGAGATATGGTGATGACATTATTATTCGAGCTCGAAATATCAGTTATCATTGTCTGGCTTTATCTAAGTACTGCTTTTTCCGTTCACATGCAGCCTGTATATATTGGATGGAAGTGGGAAAATACTCATATCTCACATCCCAAGAATGACTGCAGCTCGGTGACACCATTACTCAATAGCAAAGTAATTTGCATTCCATTCCAATTATGAAAAGTTACCGACCATCCAAACTCGGCCAGGATGGCCATTCCACGTTTGCAGACGAATACGAAATTGAAAGTCTCGGCCTACCAGTTTTATCGGTAAGGTTCGGTCCCCTCGCACAAGTGATTATCGGCAATAATTATGAATGTCTGAAAATACCCGAGGAAGTAAACGCCTTTGAATGACGATCGCAAAGACCCTTCGCCAATCCAAGTAAAATGGTTTATGAGATGATCTGGAAAAGAATGCTACTAATGGCGTCTTCCGGACAATAGTTGACAAGCCACTCTTGGACCCCGATACATCCTCCTGTCCTCGATTTTACTTGCTACTGGCATTGCGCCGAACCCAGATTGCAAAGATACCAGGGAAAGATTCAAGGAAGGCTCTGCGAATGATTCATGAGGGAAGGTTGCATACAAACAAGCAGCTTCGCTTGAATCAACAACACAAACGTTTTATCTCTCATTCCCTTCGAACCTTGTTCGAAGTGTCATCCGGGAGTAGGATTGTATTTCAGCAGTAATCCATAGTTTATCCTGACTATTGAATTCTGGACGGTCCGGAAGATCAACAAGAAAAGAAAATAGAATATTGACATTCAACTCGGTCGCTGCTGAATGGAATCCACAGAGGCAAATTGCAAACACGACTTATCTGGCGTAAGGAAATCGAATCAAAATCTTTTGAAAGAGCAGAAGATTCAGATCTTATGAAACCCCTGATCTTTTTCGCCTCAACAATACTATACTACTGAAGAAACGAATCCTGCACCATAAACCAATAATGAGCTCGTACTGTTATCCAGTCGCATTTTGAATTGACGCCCACTGCGTGTATGTATGTATGCACCTAGTGTCGGTAAGTTGATGCAGGTTACGGTGAATAACTTTCTTAGTAAGGAGTTATGGAATGTTAGAAACAAAACATACTTTAGTATACTCCGTAACCTTACGAAAATGTCAAATGCAACATGTTCATACAAAGCTCTAATAAGCAGAGTTCGGACATTATCTATTCCTGATCAAGGAACTGAAGTAACAAGGAAATCACGAATCAGTAAGTGATGACTAATTAGTCAGCAACCGAGGTAATCTCGATCCCATCACTTCGTAATCTGACCAAACAAATAACAAAGATCTTGATCCCCCTTCGTACTTCGTACACAGTCACCATAGAGAATCATCTTGATGGCGCCAGCTTATGATCAGTGCATATTATCTCCCACTATTACGGATACCAGCTAACTTACGCCTCAATCAAGCCAACGTGGAGATGGAAACACTACCACATAACCAAAATGGGATGAAACGAAATATTAACGACACCAATAGGAAGAATAGGAGTTGTGTACGTGAGATCTGAGATGTTCAACATGATCGTACAATACAGATGCCGGTAAGTCAACTAGGGTAATCAATGAGATCTGATACACAAGAAGAATTGTTGGAATTCTTCAATGATACCCTGATCCCCCTCCAAGCGATTGAGGCAAACCAATCTCCCTTGATGCGTCTATTATGGAGCATTCCATTCAAACAAGGATTCACTGGACCCATGATCAGATCATGATTGACTCGTTTTTGGACGAATGAGTATCCTGACACATGAAAGACAACGTCTTGCGGGTCATCAAGCAAGATGAAAAGAAACAAGCCTTTCTTGCATATTCAATCCTTTCACTTCTTTGATATCCTCAATTTTCATATTTCAAACTTTGCCGCAAACGTTTGGTTCAAAAGTACGAGCCCGTGAAACAATATTCAATTCCAACCAACCCCCCGCAATCTCAGCTGTTCTAGGAACTCAGCCTCTTCAATGCTTTTATTGATATCCGTTCATTGAGCTTTAGCCCTTGCAACTTCTTCATCTAAATATCGAGAAAGATCTCTAAATCTACCTCATTTCTTGGTTATCTCAAGCCTCATCTAGTCTTTCAATCACCCCTCCAACTCTCTCCTAAATGGCCTATTATGGCCTCTTCTTCGTGCTCATCATTGCAGCTTTCATTTTCGACAAAGTCACGAAGTATGTTTCTGCAAGACGATTCCAGAAAGCACATGGCTGCAAACCAGTTCACAGAATGCCTCAACGCGAACGTATTATAGGATGGGATATGTACAAGGTCCAAGTCGAATCTTCCAAAGAGAAAAGAAGATTGCAAACAGGATTTGAAAGATACAAGGACAATGGAAACACCTTCGTACTATCAATGATGGGATTTGACTTCTTCAACACCATCGATCCGGAGAATATCAAGACACTACTTTCAATCAATTTCAAGGACTACGAGTTAGGAGGAAGACGGGTAGCTTTTGCGCCTCTTCTTGGTGAAGGGATTTTTACCACAGGTTTGTCATGTGATGATCATATTCGGTATTGAAACTAACCTTTGTATAGATGGAGCACAGTGGGAACATTCAAGGGTATGATATGGAAGTACCTATCCAGAATTTCGAAATACTGATGTACTATTAGGCTTTAGTTCGGCCAAATTTCAATAAATCTCAAGTAGCAAATCTGAACATCTTCGAAAAACACGTTCAAATTCTTCTCTCACAGATACCTCGAAATGAAGCAACATTCGATCTTCAATCATTATTCTTCAAATTGACTCTTGATACAGCTACAGACTTTCTTTTCGGTAAATCAGTACATTCACTTACCAGTATTGAAGGCTCCGAGCAGCAAAGGTTTGGAGCATCATTTGACCTCGGTCAGATTAAACTAGAACGAAGATTCTCAATGGGAAAATTGTCCAATATCATGCGTGATTCGGAATTCGATGAAGCATGTAAAACCGTACATTCATTCGTCGACAAAATCGTCCACGACGCTCTATCCAAAATCGATGCAAAAGAAGAGAAGGCCGTAGAAGGTGATGGAGCTGGGAGATACGTTTTTCTTACGGAAATGGTGAAGGCAACAAGAGATCCTAAACAACTGAGAGATGAACTACTTAATATTCTACTCGCTGGTCGAGATACAACTGCAAGCTTACTTAGCAATACTTTCCATGTTCTCGCGCGCAGATCGGATATTTGGGAAAAGTTGATGGCGGAAGTTGACGAACTCAACGGGGAAAAGCCAGATTATGATACAATGAAAGAAATGAAGTATATGAAATACGTTTTGAACGAATGTAGGTCTCTCTCTCTAGCCCTACATGAATCATATCTGACACTCACCAACAGCCCTCCGTCTCTACCCCGTTGTCCCAACTAACGCCCGTTTCTCTGCTCGCGATACCGTTCTCCCCGTTGGCGGCGGTCCAGACCGCAAATCTCCGATCTTTGTTCCCAAAGGTTCAGCCGTCGCATGGTCAACCTACACTATGCATCGTCGAACAGATATATTCGGACCCGATGCAGAAGAATTTCGACCGGAACGTTGGGCTCCTGAAGAGGGATTGAGACCCGGTTGGGGATATCTTCCATTTAATGGCGGACCGAGAATTTGTGTTGGACAACAATTTGCGCTGGCGGAAGCAAGTTATACGATTCTGAGACTCATGCAGGAATTTGGAAGGATAGAGGATAGAGATGGAACGGAATGGAAGGAACAGTTTGCGTTGACGGTTTGTAGTGCCAATGGAGTGCAGGTAGGAATGATTCCTAGGTAGGGTGTTGGAAATGGGAGGAAAGGGAAGGAGGTTGTATATGATGGAAGAGGATATAGAAAATGGATGCATGCATATACCGGTCGGGTTATCCAATAATGTAACTCGTAGAAGGTAGATGCAGAATGCGAATAATACCTCGCGGTTTAATGAATATAATGAATGAAAATCTATTTCTAGTCCCTTCGAATATCTATTCATGAAGGTTATTCGACTAAAGCACATCTAGACTGGCTATCTCCTTGATCATCCCCAAGTGAGAACTGAATAGTAGATAATTCACCTTCATTAAAAAAAGTTGCGTAATCCATAAACTACCTCGCCTCCTATCTATCTACCTACCTACCAATATCTCTGCCGCCGTCTCGAATCCATGAAGTATAAATATACCCTCCCCCATTCGTTTCTTTTCCACTCGACTTAACTATGAAATATCTCCCACTGGCGGATTAAAGAACTGTCCAACAACTATTATTCCAATAATGAACATACCGTCGCATGATCTTAAAAATCGAATCATCGAGTCTTTTCATCTTACATATTTGCATCTTATTATTATTATTATCGCGCTTGTACTTGTACTTGTGGTGTTCGGTGAGAGTTGTTAAGCTTAAGAAGCACTTGATGGTTAAATAACCGAATTTTCATTGTCGTCATCTCATCTCATCTCATCCTCAGCACCTCTTTACATATTTCCCCCGTTGCTATCAGAAGGGAACTTTGGGATCCTATACTTAGTACTTTTCTGTCTATGGGTTATGCAAATACAATCCTTTGGAGTTTGAGTATAGGTGTACTGAGATATTGTTCTGTGATGGAAGTGTAAGTTGGTTCCGGGCAAAAGGTCTGATATTTTTCGATAATATGTCGTAGGATGGACATGGGGTGATGGGATAGCTCAGTTGAGAGTGTGATTTATATTTGGGAGAAAAGCGAGGACAAGTGGGATGCTGGTTGGAGTGGGAGACTTGTGGTTGGTGTGGTGTGGTGGGTGGGCTAAGCGGGAGTATTGATATATCGAGCTATTTGCTTGCTTTCAAGTATATGGATACTCTTTTGAGACGACCTAGATTGCTGTCTCGCCAAAATAAATACCTCGCTGTACATTTTGACGGTTGGAAAGGAGTCGTTCTTGGATTTTCGGGGAGAGATTCCTATATGTATACGCGTACATTGCGAAATTTTATCTGGAGAAATTTTTCCACGACGATTGGTTTTTGTGATGAGATGTTATGCACAGTTGATTTACATTTGATATTGTATAACTACGGCGGTTCTGTCTGATGTTTCGGTGTCTTTACTTTGATTTGCGAGTTTGCTTATAACTATTATCTAAGAATTATCGTCGATAACCTCAACACTATAAAGATGATAACAATATAATACTAGAACGCATACACACAACAACAATGAGAAACTAATAACAGAATATCTCATGCCGGTAACATAGACCTATGATCCCAGTCTCGGAGACAGCAAAATCTGCTTGAGAAATACATTCACTGTATTGCATGTTTACAACATATGTGCCAGCGAACTGGTTTGGATTCAAGTCTGCCCGGGATCTTCAAATCCTATGCACGTTGGGAATGATATGCTTTTTTGTGTTTGTTTGTTGGGGGATTTTGGGAGCGGATTTGTGGTCTCTTATATTTCTATTTAGAAGGGAAATGGATTGTGAGTGGTGGGTGGAAGGATTGGATGGTTAGAGGGTCTGGGTGGTCATACTGTGTATATTCACTCGAGCCGCTGCGTCTGATGCTCAGGAATTGAAATTCGGGATGAAAATGAAAACATATAGAGACTGCATATCTCCCTGGACGCGAAGAAACTCCATAACTTGAGATATATAAAAACGCTCGACTGAGGATCCGTTCCGTTCTTCATTAGTCAAGACTCAAAGTATGGCAAGATGGCTTAAGGGCTTTGGATGGAATCCAATTCGTCTTGTCATATCGACGTCAAGTTCCTCGGTAGTGGTTTGTTTGCTCTACTTTTTTTCTCTGGGATGATTGTTGTGTGGCTTGTGAATAAATCTTGTAGTGATGATGGAAATGACAGTGATACACAGATATAACGATAAAAGGTCCGTCGATATCTGTTTACCCAAAGTGTTTGTAACACAATGCACCGTTTACTTCTCGTTCATAGAAGGAATATTTAATTCGACGTTTGGGATGGGAGAAGTTGCTTGACCCTGCAGCAGGACTCATCTCACTTGGAAGAGTATTAATCTCTCCTCTTGATTTTCCTCCTATACTTTTGCCTTTCTCCCAAGTTCAGAACCTATCTTCTGTATTCTTATTCCTCGTTTTGTTGCGAGTAGAGTAGAGTATCGAAAAGTGACAACATAGTTAATACTCTTTTGATGACGACAAAAAGAAATCGAATACAATTCCGAATACTTCAAATCGCATGTCAACTTCCTTGCCTAAAAAAGGTAGGCTTTTAATGATCATTTTAAATCCGTGACTGTGAGCTATTATGGAAGATCTAAGTAAACTCAGATCAGACATCATAGCCCACAAACCATTTGGTGAAGCCTTGTGTAGCATTGCCTAACAGTACGAGAAGTAGGAGACGTAGCTTTTTCGTATAAGATTCAAAATATAACTCTGATGGATATCACGGTGCATCTGGAGTAAACGTAAAATCTGGAAAGGCGGACTGTAATCGATTTCTCAAGTGAATAGTAAACTAAATATTATGAACGGGCAGATATGTATATCCCTTAAACTTGTTGAATTTATTTATTTATTTATTATTTATATTGCTTAATGTCTGTAGTAGACCTCCTTAGGGGTATTCAGATGTAGCTAGAATCTAGAGTTACAATACAGAAAGAGTATTGTTATATATATTAGTAAAATCTCTTAGGGGAAACCTGGATCCTTTTATATTTTCTAAATAAATCAATTTATCTTCAATACTAGGGATTGGATATTTTTCTACAAATATATACTATCTCTTTATAAGGAAATATATATTTTTAGAGATTATAAGTTTATTAAGAGTGGGAAACAGTTATTCTCTTTGTTGCGAATAGAGAGGGGTATAGGTGTGGATTATTATAATAGCTATAATAGGGAGTATATAAATGCAGTAATAAGGTATATAAAAAGCTTTTTTATATTCTAAAGATTGCTTTCTTTTGGGGAGGTGGAGTGGTCTAATTGATATCACTCGGGAATACTAAAAGGTGAGTTTTGATTTACTATAATAGGGATAGCAAATCTTATATATATATATAAAATTCATTGCTTGTTCCAATCAAGCAAAAGAAAAGTAATTCGATTTGTATAAGGATAGATATTCAGAAAAAGTGTAAATATATTGAAAAATAATGGAAAAATAATATCGAAGTAGTAGCGAATTATAAATAAATCTATCTTCTTCAAATCCCTGTTGTCAATCCAACCTTCTATTTAATTAGATTGATTCAACTCTTTTAATTCTTATTGATTGTAATTTACAAGTGTTTGTATTATTTGTAGTATTTTATATAATATAAATATCTTCCTTGAATTAGAAACTCCTAGAGAGTATTTAATAGGTAGGCTATTTGCGGTTTGTGTGTATTCAATTCGATGGATATTCTTTAAGATAGATCTATTGTATATTTCGCTGTTAATTGTTATTATTGTTTGTATTGTTCGAGACTTTATTAGTTTTAATCCTTTATTTGTTTTGAGGCAGGTCTTTATTGTATAAGTCTTATTGGCTTTAGAAAAAGCGGCGATATAGAATTAGAGATTTACAAAGCCTCCTTTTATACTCTCTACTATCTTCCAGGTTTGTAGCCGGTACTATATATAGGTAGGACTTTGTCTTCGCCGACCTTAAACTTGTTGAAGAGTAAATAAACTCCAAATTTCGAGTTTGAGACTGTATGATAATATAAAATGCGTAGATAGCTATTGACTTGAAACTGTAGATGCACAGTTTGGTAGTTGATACAAGAAACCAACCCTATAGTGTTGATTAAGAAGTTTATACAGCAGATGGTGAAAGTTATCTACGAAAGCGAGTCAATATGAGAGGAAGTGGCTTGATGTTGATAGTTTGAGAATTAATTACATTTATCGTCTGATGTATAGGGGCTATGGCGAGAAATGGCATTATGATTAGCACTTCTTCATTGTCTCATCTTTCGCTTGCAGGACCTTTGAAGAATTGACAGTATTCAGGTCTCGGCAGCGACAAAAATAGCTTTCATAAATACCTCAATCACGGACATACAACAACCCCTCGTGATCGTAATAAACTTAGCGGTCAGCTTTTGACATTGAAGCATTCCAAGGCATTTGCCTTTCTCCATAATTTCACTTCACGACATAGGGAATTGAAACCCCTTAAAGATCCCGCTGTCGCTTAACAATCTTTCGCTTGCATCTCACTCTGTTTCAGAGATGAAGTGCGCACGCCAGAGGCTCACAGAAACTTTTCCAAGCTTTCAGTATTATCTTACATATCGAAATAGCTGTATACGGGTTTTTGTCTCCAGACTCCATGATCTATCAAATTGGCTGTGGTTTCTTTAGGTGAGGCAATCAGTGAAGTTGAAATTATTGGTTTTAGAGCCAGTAGTCGCAACGGGTGGCTTGGGTAGTACGGCTGGCTACGGGTACCTGTGGTTATAGGTGGCTATAGGGATAGAAAAAACTATCCCTGCCAATCAACAGCTGGCTATAGGTATTAGAGCCTTATTTTCATAGGTTAAATAGTTAAAGTGTATATATAATAGGGATTTTATCTCTATATAATCTATTGATCTTTTTTATTTAGAGTAAGGATTATTATTATATTTCAGTTTCAAAATATATTAATCTATAAAATCCGATATATATATTAAAAATAAAACTATTTTGTTTGATTTTTATATAGAAAATATATATAAATTGTAAATATATTTGTGTAACAGGTATTCGAATATTTATACGAAACCCACCTGTTGCGACCACTGTTTAGAGCACCCTGTCTGCTTTCGACCCGACATACAGTCGCAAGAATAAATGATCATGAAAAACCAAAAGTTTCATGAAAATATATGAATAAGTTGCAATCAATTTCAATTTCTCTATACTGAGATAGTAAGTTAATATAAATACCGGGTCTCTGCAGAAGCTCGAAATACTCCCACCCAGCCATCTGAGACTCCTGGAGAATGCAAGCTTTCTAATGAGATATTCATATCAAGCGCCAATTTCGTTTCTTTTCCGAAATGATATCACCTCAAAACAACCCCATCGCCTTGTTTAGTTTCGAAGACTGCTCTTCTGCTTCCCTTTCGCTACCCTACAGTATCTGTTTGCCGTCAAATTATATTCATACCATCTGTGTTATTACGACGAATAACTGAGATGGATTGTGTATTTGGCTCTCACGAAAGTAACCCTGGGAATATCTTACCTATTTTCAGCTCCGGGTTCTTAATCTACAAGAACTTGAGAGCAATCACGAAAAGCCTATACTGCAGCTGGGGTGGTGTTTGGGTCTTCCTATTGATTTCTCAGTCGCTTTGTCAAGAAGTTTTCTGGTGATTTATGTACCAAATGTATGTTTCCCAGATAAGGAAGGTATCTATGGTAAGCGTGTCCAAATTATTCGGACAAGTTCTATTAGACGACAGTGCAAATTTGGTAAAGTGATGACGAAAATAGGAGTTGACCATAATTAACAAGCAGAATCTTCAGACGACCATGTAAAACGCGCATCATTATCCATCTTTTTATGAAGTATAGATTCGTGCTTTTCTACACTTCCTCTGATTTTCGACTCAATCAACCATAACTCTCCCTAGATCTAGCTGTATGTCTTGTCGCTTGCAGAATGTAGCTTTTGGAATCTGCTGAATCTAAGCCAAATATACTTTAAGCTTGAGAGAGGGGTCAACGAAAATCATAGCTAGCTACTGCTATTCTTTGCATTCGGCCATGATTGGATCTATTGCCTCGTCTCTGCTAGATTACCAAAATCAAAGTCGTACAAACTTCCATTCTAGTACACGAGGAAAAACAGATGAGCAAGCTTTCGGAGATCTGTTGTAGCCATTCACTGCAATTCTGACGAAATTAGACCCTATGATTGTTGTATCAGTTATGTCAAGTATCGTTGTGTGCTAAAGACAGTGAAACAGCAACAATCAAAAGCCAAATGACAATGATTAGCGAATTGTGAAGCGATGAAATACTGACAAGTTGGGCAATAACTCTGATCTCTATATTTCAGTCGCTCATTGGTTTATTACTTGCACAAATTTTCACAGTCGGGATCCAGTCACAATAGTTGAGTTTTCACCTTGGCAGGGGACTTCATCTAACGCTTGTTCTTGATGAATACTTTGGTAGATCCAGTAGACATTTATATAGCACTCTCAAACTTTTCACACTTCAAGTTCTGGTTGGCTTGTATAATGACATGCCAAAACAAACTACCGAATCAATGAGGCCGGCAGTATATGGATAGCTTGTGAGTGATTCATGTTATTTTTCTTGTGCATGCCGTAAAGCACTTTAACAAGGACATGAGTGGTTATATAATATCGATATTAATCATACAGAGAATGAAAAATTCAGTTCGTTTATGATGCTTAGTAGATGCACATTCAATCTTGCCCAAAGATCTGTCCGCGCTTTCTGCCAATAATCTTCGTTTCTGAGAGCTTTTGAATTCCAGTGCTGAAGAATAGTCGCTATCAAGTATCACATCCTTTCAATTCAACGTCACACATCCACACGCCAAGCTCCTAGAGATTGAAACAGGCATATGAGAACCGGGCTTATGGATAGATCTCTGCCATCATAGAGTTGCTATTCAAGAATACGACAGAATTCATCCCGTAACTTCGACAGTAGCATCTATCAAGGATTAGTCTTCAAAATATTCACCAATAATCCCGAAAATTCGAATTTGCGTTACAGAATTAGAATTGCTGCATCTAATCATTCTAATCGGGAAGAATACTTCACATCACCTGCCACAGTGATTCACTGGAAACTTCATAAATTTTCAGTTCCTGAAACCGTTAAGAAATTTCGAAGTTCAAAGATGCAATTATGAAAAGAATCAAAAAGCCTGTATTGAGATTCGACAGCCAGCAAAGGATATCTTGGGCAAAATATCAACAAATGGGATTCCCCACGTCATCTTTTCTCCGCATGGTGCCAGGCAGTTTATTTCTCATGTCAAAGTTGTGGTGTGGAGATATCCAAAAATTTCTATCATCCTTTCTAGTACTCATAGTACTGATCCTTCTGACGTCGACAGTAAAGTAATTCAACGACAATAAATAAATGGCAAGCCGGCTATCACTACGGAACCACAGTAGGAGTAAATTTATAACATCCCGGAAAGAGAGAGAGGAAATAAACAGAAGTGTTTGTTACTCGGAAATCACAAGCAGTTCGCTATATTGAGGGCACAAAGAGATCCCTGTCGGATATGCATCTGATTCGAAGGGCTGGAGAATCTTGTCCCTACGAAGAATTGACTACCAGAGTGAAATATAAGGCTATGTAAGTACTCTGAAGTATATTTATAATAATCCTAATGGATGAGAAGTATGATTTCAGTCTCAAGCACAACCGAAACTTTCAAACAGCCGTATCGCGATTCACCAACGTACAAGATATCCACTGCTCATGCAATATATAAATTCTTCTTATATTTATTAGTCCTGTCTACTGCTTCCAAATTCGATTACCCACCTGCAAAAGAGGTAACTCCAAATCTTATATTATGAAATCTCGTTTGATACCCTGAGCATTTTTTCTGTCAAGTCGAAGTCAGACCTGTGTAGAATTTAATATTTTCGAATACATTTGACGGTCTAGAGATGCACACACTAATATCTCATCTGAAGTTTATTATATACAAATGACTACTATTCGAACCATGACGCTGTCAAGGTTTGACATCAAAAATACTTTCCCTGTCAATTCCTTGTTCATAGACCGATCCTCTGGAAGTCGCCTTACATCCTCCTTCCAGTACACTTATATCCAACTGCCCCATGCTCAGCCATCTCCCATGCGATATGGCGTTTCTTTTCCTCGATTTGCTTCAGAATCTTCTTGCTTTCATGTGATGGATTTCATGATTCTTTTATACTCACATCCTGCAAAAGAAATTTCGAACTGTATGCCGGATTTTTGAAGTGATTCACAGGAGATGTGTTAGGCTATGCACTTGCGATGTACAAAGACTATAAATCTAGGTCACACAATCGAGATATTGCCCTGCCTTGAGTAAATTGACCTCAGAGTTCTACGTCAGATTGCTGGAAGTTCAACCAAAAGTCTTGTACTCCCCCACAAGAAATTAAATCTGAATCAGCTAGTGCATCGGGTGAATATGATTAGACTAATTTGCTTCATATCCCATTTTCTACTATGTGTTGAGGTAATAAGAGACTTTTGAAGATGGCAATTCGAATGGATGACAGAGGTTCTCAAACATCACCCTGGCAATCGTATACGAAATCTCTAGGTGATACCGCTGTATGCTGGAACAATATTCCTGAAAATGCACAATTATATGGGAATAATCAGCTCCTTTGTTTGTCTATAAAGTATGACTACAAAGTGAAAGCTACACCTTGATAGGTCTTCCATCAGGACATGACTGTATTTGTTATTATTTCTACCTCCAAGACATTTCTAGCGAGGAGATCTTATGGACGCGGGGTACCAGTAAATCTTCTATTCGCAATCCAGTGGCTACTCACTCCATTTATAAGACGGTAAGTAGCCCCGCAGGAGTGAATCTAAACCCAACGAGAAAGGTATGTGGGCATACTTCATCCCGTACTTGACCACTCATTTTCCCCCTCATTATTTCATCTCATATCTATATACAAATCTCATCCACTCAAATTAGAACACCACAACTCGATTGACAATGCCTTTAGCATCAAGAATACACGGACTATAGTTTCCGCCAAGTCTATAAGACTCATAGAGTATTGCACTACCATCTCACAATACTGAGAACAAGCACAAATAGCTGGAGCTACTTAGAAATACAGCTTACTTTTGGTATTTTTATGATAAATTCCAATTGCTATCACTTTTATATCTCGTCTTATTACTTATTTGATGGCTCCGAAGCAAACCAATTAAAGACGAAAACTATATGCGACAACAGGAGTGCAAATGACAAGCACAAGACCCTGTCTTCCCTCAATATATCAATTTCCATGCAAGTCCATAATTCACCTTCACGTTGAACACAGAGGATAAAAGCATCCTTCCAAAAAGACTCAAACCAGATTGCTGTGAAACCATGTCTCTGTATGTTTGCTGTGGCTAACCTTCTTCCATGGGACAAAAGAGATGGTTATATACCCCTATACCCAACAATCACCATCCAAAGCTTTGCGGATATACACAAGCGATATCCTCATCTCATCTCTTCTTCCCATTACCCGTCATGAGATCCTCAGATATCTCCAGAAACCACTATAAAAGCCCCTTCTCCTTCATAATACAAGCACAGCAAAACATATTATCACAAATCCCTCACAGCGTAGGAACAAGAAGATCAGAGATCCGCATAATCTGATTTCTTTTCATTTACTCTCGTCTTTGAATTATTCGTTTCATCCCATCAATCAACACCGAGATTGAGATCACGGATTCTCATGGGACGTTAATATGAAACAAATATATACCCTACGCGGCAACAGAAACGGCAACAACGATAAAAGAAAACTGGCATTAAAAAGGTAGATAAGGATGATAATAGGAAAGCATAAACAATCGATGGCGGAATCCTCACGGAGAGTAAGAAATCCCGCATTAAGTAACAATAAAGCAGCAGCAGCAACAACAGCAACAACAACAAGAATAGGAATGACAGCTCACTAAGTCCAAAGCAAAAGAACATCCGTAACGAAAATAGCAGAAAAGAAAAATCTTCATACTTTGAAGTGATGTAAGAGATGAAATACTAAACAAAAATCGTTCTTCGAGTTTCTCGCCATGGTAGGGACTTCATTGTTCAATAGCATACGCTTTGAATCCGAATTCTGGAAGGGAAGTTTGATCTTTTAAAGGGGGTCAAGTACTTGAATTCTAGGATTAGCGAATTCGAAGGGGAAGCTAGGATATCGGGATTTGGGATTTGAGAATCAGTGGTGTGGGTTGGCTGTTGCGGATATGGGGAATATGAGGATGGTATTTATATTGCTGTTTGAGAGAGTTGAGACGAGTTTTAATATAATCTATAAGATGTTATTTTGCATGAATAATGGTAATACTGAGGATCGCAAAGCTTAGTATCAGATATCTTATCCATTCCAAGTCCTATCCTATTAACCCCTTCAAAAAACACCTACATTATATATTCCCCCCTCCTCACCCCTATGTCCAAATTTTGACATCTCACCCTCCTCATCCATCAGATCCCAAGCAGCCAGCTCATCAACAACTCCACTCAACTCTCAACAAGTTTCACCACGTTTTCTTTTCCGTATACGCACAAAGCATTCAAGAAGAAATGGCCTCCGACCACCACTCCGGCGGAGCGCAAATACTCTAGTTCGACGACCAGGAAATAGGTAATTTTGGCAAGGATGTCAGTTGCCGAGACGAGCGAAAGCGCAATGGGAGCTATGGTGCGAAGAGTTATGAGAAAGCCCTTCGATCAACTAAAATATAATACATGACTATACTCCTTAGACTTAGCTTCCTCTCTCAAACTCCAAGTATTTAACAATCACATTCGAATTCCCAGGACTCAATCCCCGCATAAATAGCAAATATATCACCCTACATCCATCAATTTCTCAAAAATAAATTTCACATAAAATTTCCCCGTTCTTCAAGAAACCTATCCATATATAAAAAAGATTCTCGAGCACCAAACACCTGAAATCTGATATTCATCGCAACTACAATTGCATATTTACTTGGATTTTCATTTGGAATGATAGGGAATTTCTGATCTAAGGATTTGATGTCTGTGATCTATCTATCTATCTATCTTTTCTCTATTTATTGGGTAGATATGAGATATGTATACAGTATAGAAAAGAAAAGAAAAGAAAAGAAGGATAGAAGGATACAACCGTGGTTGATCAGATAGATAGCAGATATTCGATACGGAAATGAAATGAAATATCGTGAGGGAGTCAAGGTTAATGAAGATTGTGAAACGAAATATCAAGGATGGGGAGGGATGTCAGAATGAGAACAAGCGTCTTGGTTGGTATTGACCAGGTAATTGCGAAGGATGATACTACCCACGAAAGCTTTTTCCTGATTCAAGAGACTTATGCGATTTGTGAGGACTGAGGGTGGGGAAATATCTTGCGCTTCAAGTGATAGGTATTGCATTCATGAGTTTTGAATCAATAGATGAATGGATACTGTGAAGTCTTAAAAGCATATGTTCATGTTTGTATCATTTGCGGTATGAAGTATTTTCTCCTGACCCCTTTTTCCTGAGAAATGTCATTAGAAACCCGTATTCCCATTCATCCTAAATCCAAATACCTTTCCCATCAAAATCGCGAGCGAGGAGGTTATTGAAAATGAGATAAATTCCAAACGCCGTGTCCAGATTGCCTGAGAAACCTTCCCTCATCCATCCCATCCCACCTATAGCCCCTCCATCAAGCATCTGCAAACCCATTAGCAAAATCTTCACTTCCCACTCCCACTCCCACTCCCACCCCCACCCCCACCCCCAATAACCCCACCTGTCCTCGTATTTCCATATCCCCCCTCCGGCAACCAAATTCTTTCCAGAACCCACACGTCCTCATTCTCCTTATAATTTTCTCTCTTTTCGAAAAATGGCCGAAAAACTCCATCCACAATCTGATCTGGAGACATTTCTCCCTCTCTAACTACTTCTCCTCCTACAATTGGTGCACCGACTAGAATACCCTTTGGCGGCATAACTTGTTGGAACATTTTAACAAGACATTGGCTTGCGCTTTTAGTGACGCAAAGAGAGGCGAGATTCGCGTCTGGATATTTATCGAGCAAGCCGCCGGGGACGAGGAAAAGAGGGTGTTCGCCTTCAGGGATGTGGGAGGTGTTGGCGTGATTCATGTACCATTGTCTGGGGAGTTGTGATTAGTATTTCTCTTTACCTGATTTGCCTTTGAGATGATATATGCGAAATCAACATACCCAGCAACCAACGTGCCCATCGCCGTGGTATTAAAATCCTGCGTCAAAACCTCCGGTTTCAACTCCAGAATAGGACTCGGAGTAACGCGTGCAGCATTATAGCAAAGAACATCTACTTTTCCACCCACTTGCTCAGCGGCCCAGTCTAGAGCTTCGAGGAGAGAAGATGGGATACTAGCATCGCCTGCGTGAACGAGAACTTCAGGTGCCTTGGGATTGAGATCGTTGATATCCGAAGCGAGAGAAAGCAGAGATGAATGGTTGCGGGAGATGAGAATTATTTGCCAGTTGTGGGATGCGAGGTAGAGGGAGAGACTGCGGGACATGAGGGGGCCGGCGCCGATTATTATTATTGTGCGAGGTTTGAGGGGTGTCATTTTGATGCTGGGTTATGGGATCTGAGTTATGTGAGTTGTGATTAGAATTAGTTGGTAGGTGTAATATAATATGAGAAGTGCTGGTTCTCTTTCTGTGCTGGAAATCACAATAGGAATTGGAAGAGAGGTAACAATAGCTCGATGATGGGATGTGTGATATAAGAAGAAAAAATGAGGGGTGAGTGCGGGGTAAATTCCAAGTTCAAAGAGAAGTAATCTGAAAGAATGTGTTATTGTATCGTATAGTAAAAGTAGATGAAAGAGCTTTCCAATGTGCATCTGGCGCATATGCATTCGTCTGATTAATCAATCTGCAGCTTCATCCTGCGAATTGATTTTTGTGGAATACTTGTGTGGCACGACTTGTGTAACAGTAACACTTGAGATCATGTTTTAAGTATAAACACCATTGACATGTCAGGTAGTACGAATGTGCACAGAATAGCATGAGAAGCAATTGGGTTTGAGAACGAAAGGTAAGATGCGAATTTGCCTAGACACGACCACTTTGTTGGATGAACAAAGAGCAGTTAACTAACACTCAATTATAAGATCCAATCCTCAGTAGTTTGACCAGCCCTTACCGAATCTCGACAGAATACTCAATAATGAACTTATCGATCAATCAATACCAAAAGCAAAATGTATTCAAACGTGGCTTTCTTTCTCATTTTTGCAACAAGAACGATAGAACTACTACCAACCCTGCTTACATTCTCCGCCATGAAACAAACTATGAAATGACAGAAGTCGCAGGACCACAACATCAAGAAGATAGCTATCTGATGAGTCGAATCTCCATACATCTCCGAGACCGCCACAGACACATAAGTCAACCACCCTACTTTCTGGCCACCCCTCTTTTAGGCCACCCTTTACCACCAAAAATTGCCTTTTCGACCTATTAATATCTCTATCAAAACACAATATAATTTTATAAAATTAAATTTAATAAATCTATATTAGTAATATATTATAGTTTCAGAATTTTAGGATTTTTCTAGATCGAAATCTAAAGGCTCAAAATATCGATTTTTAAATTTGTATATAATTTATATATAAATTTAGAATTTCATTTAAAACCTCGATAATTCTTCAACGAAAATTACTAAAAATTGTTACGGGAGATGCCTCTAGGGCCACGTGGAAGTGGCTAGAGATCTCTCGAGATGGTTTAGACTAGACTTCAAGTAGGAATTCAATAGAGTTAATAACTGATTGCAATTCTCGTAACTATAGTAATGAAACTAATGATTGTTCTTGAGCACGAAGCTCTATATTATAATGAAATCCTATTCCCTAATATAAACCTTCGTTCTCCTGGATCCTTGGGATCCTAAACTCCAAAGGCTCCTACTCTTATCACATGACACTTATCACGTGACCCGTTGTTACCTGTCGTAACAAAAATAAACTATTCATTTTTTTTATAGCATTTTTGAACTTCAATTAATATCGAAATATCAAAAAGATTTATAAAAAATTTATAATTATAGATATAATTTTTTTGTAGGGATTAATAATCCCTGTAATTCAAAAGTGATCTAATAAATACTTATTTATAAGAAATTATAATAATATTTTGAATCCTTCTTATTAAACATAATACAATAATATAATGAAAATATATAATTTATTTTTAATAATTTTTATTGAAGAATTATTAAGGTTTGAAATGAAATTCTAAATTTCTATATAAATCATATATAAATTTAAAAATCGATATTTTGAGCCTTTAGATTTCGATCTAGAAAAATCCTAAAATTCTGAAACTATAATATATTACTAATATCGATATAAAGTTTTATTATATTTAATTCACAAATAAGAAAGTTAAAAATATCGATTTTTGTTATTTTTGGTGGTGAAAAGTGGCCTAAAAGAGGGGTGGCCAGAAAGTAGAATAGTTGACTTAAGTAAGGAAGTAAGGAAGGAAGTAAAATTAAATAAGTAAATAAGCAATCACAAAACCAGATAGACACCCGCCTATTAGATAAGGTTAACCACCCAGTCTTACAAAAGCAAACCAAGTAAGTAAGTACACACCATCAACAAAATACCCCCTACCCCCTATCCCTTTCCAACTAATCATCGCCCAACATCTAAGAAATCCGAAAGATCTCTTCCATATCAATCTCACATAGTCTCTCTCTCTCTGTCTCTCTCTCTCTCTGTCTCTCTCTCAATGGACTATCCCCAACCTTCTTAATATCCCAACTCTCTCTCCACCTCAGCAGCACCAACTTCCTCCCCTTTCCAGATCCGCAACAAATCCCCTTTTCTCCCCCCATATAAGGTTATCCAATCACACATCTCAGAACCAAGTGCCTGGAAAGAATAATTGATATGAATATTATGATAACGCTCAGACCTTTTTAATATCAAAAAAACCTTCTTCCAGTTTTGGATGGGCACGTGATAGGGGTGTCTCAGAATGTATGTTGGGGTGAGATTTTTGCTTGGGATTTGTGGGTTGTTATTTTTTTTCTTGTACGAGTAGGTGGGTATGTGGTGGGTATGTGGTAGGTTATTGCTGGAAGAATAGATGGATGAATGGGAGATCAGATATACAACATATTTTTCTTCTTCTTGTTTTGGTTGATACGGAAGAGAACTGAATTGATTATCAGAATGATAGTAGATGAATCCATAAGCTGGCACGTGGCTGGTTAAGATAATCAAGTAACTATTTAACTCTACTCGTAGTTATACTATAGTAGTCCTGAGTTTTATTTAATCGGGGGTTCATATTTATTCATCCCTTTATCTGTAACACTTTGCCGTAGAAGAACTACAATATAGGGTACAAGATGCCTTTAGAATCTACAACTAGAAGAGCGAGAGCGAAGCACTCTCTCGAGTGCTATATAAACTAATTATGTATATGTGATCGTGTACGTGCGTGAAGGCGCACGTGACCAATCGCATCGCGATCCAGTCCGATTCGTGACATTATCTACGATAAGGTGGCCTCAGTAATTCGTTATGTTTTTTAGTACTTTTCATATTATTATATATAGAATTATAGAAAAAGGTACAAGTTATATCTAGTAAATTATATACAATTTAATATATATTGTTCTTTACTCTTATAAAATTCTAGGGGTATTAATCGTAGGCTTATAAGCCCCCCTACTAGCCCCCCCCACTCACTTTCTCCCTACTCTAGAGGGAGTAGGTTCCCTTGAATAGTCATTCCCCTGGAATAGTCGGTATAAATTTATACTAACATGGTTTATTAGCAGCATATAGCCTATATCACTATATAGCTCACTTTCACCTCAATTTACATTTTCAAAACCATATTATTCAACAACAATTGAATCAATTAATTAAAACTATTAAGAATCTAATAATCTAGGGTCTATTATGTTATTTTGATAGATTCTTGTATTATAACCTGTCTTTCCGCATTTATTATAGTATCAATTAAAAGATACTTCCTGTTATGAATTGGATAGAATCGTAATACGATTGATTACATACGCCTTTATACACGTATACGATTATATGTATATAATTAATCTATATAGTCTTCGAAGGAACGATTCACTCCTACTCCTTTAGTTGTAGATTCTAAAGGCATCTTATACCCTGTATCGCAGTTCTTCTAAGGCAAAGTGTCACACTTCCCCATTAGAATTCCTCTCTTTTTGATACTTGTCGTATTGAATCTGGATATCAACCTTTTATTGAAATAATATATCTATAGCTTTTTATTTAGTAAGTACTCCTTCTTGATATAATTGAGTTTTTTTTATATGTTAATATTTATTTAATATCTCATTTGTCTTTCGAAGTATATAAATCTCTATATTTAAAAGTATATTCTTATAAGCTAATCTCTCTATACCTTTAGTTAAAGCTAATAAAGTTTCAAATATAGATAGATATAAGGGAGCTTAATTGATAACGAGTTATTCGAGATTTTATTAAAGTTGATTATAAATGTTGGAAATCACGTGTACTACGTGCCACTTGGTGGCACGTGCCCTTAGCTTCCCCCTATAAATCTCTTCAGTAGAATATAAGTGGTAATTTTACACTATAGTATAAAGTTATCATATAGACACTCATATATAATATCATCATATTAGACGCAACTTGCTGTCTATTTCCGACAATAAAAAAGCTTCAGTTAGATTATAAGGAGTTCGAGAGATTTATAAATTTAAATCGAAAGAGGGAGGAGTAAATATATGAAAATGAATATCGAGTTTAGAAAGCATAGTTTCAGAATCAAATAGAATTAATCCTGTTTTTCGAAATTTAGATTTCATATTTTGATTCGTGATTGATTTTTTATATATAGTTTTGAAAACTATAAAGAATTTGATTTTTGATATATGATTGATATAAGTTTTTATAAAATCTTCAATTTGGGTACTATATTCTTGTTTTAAGATGCTAAAATAGCTTATATCAAGAGGTTGAGTTAAATGATTTGAATGTGGTGGTAGACTTATATATATAATGTTATTCTCTTTGTAATAGTTTTGGAATGGTATTGATTTGTAGCTTTTATATCCATCCAGTATTAGTATTCTATATTAATCTTGAGTTCGATTTTTTATATATTTATTGAAGTATTTTAATTATTCTAAGTTTGTTTTATTATTTGTTTATTTATTATTTGTAGGTTTAATAGTTTAATTTGTAGGAAGATTAGTCTTTGTATATCAATTTGAAAAGTGTATTTGCTTTTATATTATCAAAAATGGAAGTATAGTATTCCTAATAGTATTTCTATATATAATCGCTATTACTTATTTTCAATTACTTGATTGTATAGTTTTGATTCTATCAAATCTCTTAAAGTTAGTAATAACTATACTAGTATTTATAATCCTTATTATAAAACTAGTTTTATCGAAATTCTATAAATCGCAATCGAGAATACTAAATTTGGTTTATATATTCGAAATAAGTTGGAATCAATCTCTAATAAGTTTAGGATTTTTGTAGAGAGCTTTTTGAAAGTCATAAATGCGATTGAAATGTGTTTTTAGTTTTATATACTGTTTTGTGAATCGATATGCTTATTGTTTATTAACTTTTTTTGTATTTTGCGATTCAAGAATATGATTAGTTATATCTTTTATTGTTTTGTATTTGGATATAAAACCTTTTGAATTTAGATTAATTATATATTGAATAATAATATTCTTTTTTAATTCTAAAAGATTATAGGATTTGTATTGATATTTGGTATAGGGGGTAAATCCGTTTATTCTATATTGAATTGTAGTATATAATATATGTTGGATAGACTCGGAAGGTGTAGTTGTAAGTGTAGGTGTATATTGTGTCTATATTATCTATCTGCCCCTTTGGAAAAGGGGCCTTGTTACCTATATATATCTGTCATTATCCCACTTTTGTATATAATACAAAAGTAGGGTGAAACGTGATCTTCGATTACGTTGGGTCACGTGTTCCAACAATATATTATATGTTTTGGTAGTTTTTCGAATACTTAGTTTTTTGTTTTTTTGTATAACTTCGATAATCAAAACGAGTTGTGCTTCTTTATTTATAGTTTCTATAATAAATGATTGATATATTATATATTGAATTGAGTGTATATGAATTGAGGTGAAAGTGGCCCATATAGTGATATAGCCCACATGTATATGAACCACGTTATAGCTTTAAAAGCTATAAAGAATTCAACCTTCGAAATATAATTAATATATGTCACGCGACGTATGTCGATCGTCGTCCGATTGGGCTAGTATGGTATTAAGCTCAAGCCGATTGTATATAATAATTATATACGCATTCTCTTTAGATCTATAGCTTTTAATTCTAAGGTTAATCTCTAGAGTGTATTGGGTTCTTCATATTATTAAAACCTCCTTTAGATAAAAAATAGAATAATATATATATACATTTATATATATTATATACTCTATATACTCCTAGCTTAACTTATTGTTTGCTTTCTTATATATTTATAGACCTTTAATTAAATTCTTTAGTATTATTTTTAATTTCTTATTCTTTATTTTCTTAATTATAGATTTAGATTTAATAAACCTTATAATTAAAAAGCTTTATAACAAAGTGATTTATTAGTGAAATGAAATCGTTTTCTTATATTCCTTGATCCTCGAATATCGCTCTCAAATTTCAATTCCTATATATCCGAAACCCTTTCTCCCTAATCTAGAAAAGTTCAATAATAGTTTCCAAAAGTTTGATATATGGTTATTTTCAATTAAGGCAAAATTACAAATAGATAGTGCAATGATTAATAACTCTATAACTCAATTCTATTATATATATCTAAATCTTGAATCCTAGATATAAGCTATAATTCTATTTCAGCTTTCTTCTCTTAATCAGAATATTCCTTTCGACTATATTACAATCTTGAATCAATTTATATATATCTATAATAATCTAAATAAAGTTTAGAAAGCTAAAGACAAACTATATATTTTTAAATAAGAAACTGATTCTCTATATACCTATATTACAAAGTTCGAATATACTCTTTATAAAATGTATAAATAGACCTAACCTGATTCGAATAAGATCTCAACTTTCCATAATAGATTCAATATTATATTTAGAAATCATCTTATTCAATAACTTACTTTTTTTTATTTGTATCTCAATTTTGTTTAAGTGATATAATAGCTAATTATATATACAGCAAATGGATTTAGCAATCTGCTTTATTCCAATACTCTACAAATATTATAGAATCCATTCTACTTTTGGAATCTAAACTCAATAGATATTAGTAATCTCAATATTATTGGCTCTTTTAATACTTTTGATAATTCATTTGTTAAGGAAGGCTTTATTCCTATATATCTATATCTATACGTATTAGAATTCACTTTTACTAAAAGGATATATCTTCGAAAAGAAAATAAGTGTATACAATGTAGAAGTGTCTTTCATTAAGTATATACTTATTATTTTGATCTATATTAAGGAGTTCGAGAATAATAAGACTTTGTTCTTCCTGGATTGGAAGAAATCTATAATTCAGAAAAGGATAGAGATTTAAATGAGATAATTAATAATCAATATTTTGAATAACAATTGGAGGAGATAGAATCGATAGTAGAAGTTTAAGAATTAATAAGAATAAATAATATGTATTAGGAATTTCTTAATAATTAATAATCATTTTCAATTTATATTTTTTTTATAAAGCAAATTCGAAATGAATTTTATAAAAGGGGGGGGTAATGTTATATAATATATATTGATTGTTATTCGATCAGGTTAGTATAGTATTAAACTTGAGCTGATTGTATATAATAGTTGTGTATACACTCTCTTTAGATTTATAGCTTTTAATTTTAAGGTTAATCTCTAGAGTGTATTGGGTTCTTCATAATATATGCCTTAATAAATTCATCAATTTGAGTACTATATGAATATTTCAGATTATTAAAACAGTTAATATCAAATGGCTGAATTAAATAACTTGAATATAATAGTAAACTTAGATATATAATATCATTCTCTTTATAATATACTTAAAAAGCTACTAATTCATAGCTTTTATACTCATCTAGTATTAATATTCTGTTACGGGAGCTGCCTCTAGGGTCACGTGGAAGTGTCTAGAGATCTCTCG
>JBBMOJ010000489.1:0-29127 GCA_038090695.1 Sclerotinia spermophila | reverse complement strand
GTAAAGGGTGGCCCAAAAGAGGGGTGGCCCGAAAGTAGGGTGGTTGACTTAATTTGTGAACGAGATTGTTAAGATATGCAATAAACCGATTGAAAAATGAGAAGGCACGTGAGGTAGATAAGTCAAGGGTTATCATTGGCTACTATTGACTTCGGCGTAATGTCGGGGAAAGTTAAGCGCAGTGAATTAATTGGCCTTTTTTTCAACAAATGCAACATTCCACGAAACCTCTCGCCATCACTTGAGGAGTACCCATCGACCGGTATGGCCATCTGAAGAGCAAAAAAAGAAAAACATAAGCCCTCGAATGATGCAAAAACATATGAGACGTGAACTCAGAACTCTCTGACGGGGAGTCGAACCCCGGTCTCCCGCGCTTTGCCAGATGATGACAAGCGGAAATCATGACCGTTAGACCATCAAAGATGTTTCATTTTTGTTGTAGTGAATAATAATATTTTGGAATATAACCAAAATATCATGGATGTGGCCCACCTCGAGAATCCTTTGGGGTATTTATCATTGGATATCTAAGCGAAGTTATCCACCTAGTGTCTTCATCACATGACCGAATAGCAACAAGGCAATTCCAGAGTGGATCATGGGGCTTCAATATCGACGTCCTTCAAACAGTAATTCCTCTGTTAGTTCTGCTCAATATTCCAGTGAACCTTGATGTAGGATCGATTACATGAATTTCTGTGAGTTACTGCAGCGAAAATACGGAGCACCTATGACCTACAATATTCTCCATCCACGCACTATTCAGGATCAAAAACACTTCTTTCCGTACGTAGTTATTTAAAGGAAATGGTTAATAAATCTCAGATTTCAAGTACCCAGGTGGCTCCTTTCTACTACACACATTTTGATCAATTTGAACTGGAACATTTCGGTGTATGTGGTACAGCAATATTGATTCATTGGGCGGCAATATATAGAGCTCATCGATATGTCCGCATGAACAAATATCACAAGGGCATCTCCGAAAAAAATAAGGAGTTTGGATCGGGTATCTGTTAGTTTTCCAGATACTATTCTTTTCATTCACAATTGAATACATAATATAGTTTCTCGATCTTGATTGAAAACTATCTCATCGATAGCTGGATTGTTTGGATTGGCCATGGTGGTGATAACTGCCTTCCCATTATTCGATACCGAAGGATCATACCACGTTTGAACTCCTGTAGTACTCTATCCTCCTTTGCTATAGTACTTAGTGTACCTGAAAACCACATGGTTAAACCACATTCAACTACCAATTGTTTAGATACATCCCCAATCGATGCTTTGAAGCCTCAAGAGTTTAAATCCCACACTACTCGATATCACAAAACTGACTTCAATGGAAGGTTGGGTATCTATCTGTATACAGGGTGTTCAATAGTCCTAATTGCAGTCCGACAATCAGAAAGCTCTTATTGTCTGAATCTTTTAGAAACATTTCAATTATTTAGAACATCGAACCCATTTTGACTTTTAGATTGCTTCCAAACACCAAGAGCCACTTGTCGAACTACAGTCCAGACTATTGGATATCCTAGCCTGTCCATATGATATATATGAAAATCTAGCAGACGCAACATATTACAAGCAAGAAAAGAGTTGTTGGAATGGCTATAGAAATCATGGATAACATGTGCTAATATTCTCTCAACTTCGAAGATACTGCAACCAAAAAGCGAGCGAGCCCTATTAGCGAGGGGGTAAACGCCACCAAAACAACCAGAGTACTACGAGATTCAAGAGTGCTGAAAAGGAATCCGAGTTATTTGGAATCGAGGATTCTTTATTATTGAGGGCGTACATTGCACATATTGTTTTAGAGCCCTTATATCTTATATCTTATATCTTAGAGTACAAATACGAAGGGGAATTTCCTTATAACTTCCCTGAATAACAAAAGATTTGCTATTCTAATTATCAATATTCAATCACTGAGAAGATGAATGACTACTAAAATATGAAATATCCCTTTAGGATTTGTAATGATCTTCAAAACAAAACACCATCCTTTCGTAGTCATCTATATACCCTCTTATTCATATATACATTTCATAATCATAACCACAACCATGACATTAATTATCCATATGCTGTCTCGCAAACGAACTCCTCGCTCTAAGTCTATAACCATATTTCTCCAAAATAAAAGGAATAGGAATCAATAACAAAGCTAAACAGGCCAATATTGTTCCCGCCCAATTATACCCCAAATTCACAAACATCTGCTTTCCGAACAAAGGGAATCCCGCCCCCGCCAAATTTCGTATCAAGCCCACACCAGCCAAAGCACTCGCAGAAAACACCATGTAGCTATCTTCAACATAAAGATAAGTCATCAAAATAAGTGTATAGAAAGAATACCCAAATAGAGTAGTAGCAAGTATAGGCACGATCCAATGAATATGATATTGAGGTGGCGAAGTCCACGCGAACCAGAAGAGACTGATGGGGAGTAGAACAGCGGCAAGTTTGCTCAATTGGACACGTGCTTCCGGTATATTCTTGAATCATTCAGGATCAAGCTCCTCTTCAGATTGCGATTCCCTCGTCCCTGCTGCACGAATCTGTTTCTGATAATATTTTTCTTGCCATATGTTGATGAACGGACCCAGACTGATGCCGATGATAAGTCCAAGAAAGCAAAGACCCACGCCAATTGTATTGAAACCATATCCCGCCTTGCCAAAGACGAGATTGAAAGCACTGTTGAAGAGAAACGAAAGTCCGTACAAGAACCCGTTGTAAAGCGCCGCAAAGATGATCACGGGCTCGGTTGCTAGAAAGCGGAAAGGCCGAGAGAGTGTGTCTTTGAATAATTGTCCCAAAGATTTACTCTGCATTTCCATAGGTACTGTGGCGACTATTCTTCCGGCGGCTTTGTTCAGTCGGGCTGCACGCCTTCGCAGAATGACTGAACGTCTCGTCTCATTTCGGAAACCAAGAAGTACCACGACGAGAATTAGCCAGAATCCGCCACAAATCCCGAGTAAAGCCCAGAAAACTTCCCGCCAACCACGCGTTTGTGCAACGAAAGACATCAAGAAATATCCCGAAGGGCTTCCACAGACTGCGGCCCAGAGAAAAATACTCATCGCTGGCCCTATTTGATCTCTTGGCCACAGATCAGCTATAGTTCCCCCAAAGTTGGCAATTGTCACACTAGCGAAGAGACCTGAGAGAAATCTTAAAATCAGAAATCCTTCAATGTTCTGTACGAGTGCTGTTCCAAGCAGAAATAGAAGGAATGTTCCATAAGGTATGATGTATAGATAAGACCTCCCATAATATTCAGATAAAGGTGCTAATGTCATCGGCCCCAATGCTAGACCGAGAATATAGAGTGAGAGGCCCAATACTCCCACTTCGGAACTGACATTAAATGACCGGATAAATTTTTCCTGTGCTGGTGAGTATCCAGATGCTCCCCAGGATACTGTCAAGTCGATCAACGTGATGCTACCCACAATAGCCCATTTTCTCCAGAAAGAAAAATTTCGAGGATCAGAAGGGTCATCGGATCGAAATGTCAGGACTTGTAATTCAGTATCGTTTGAGTTTGTAAACCCGTGGGGATGAGAGAACTCATCCATGACCACGTAAATCTTCAAAAAAAACACCTCTTTCGTCGTTAAATCAAGAAGAGTAAGAGAGCTCTTTCGATTTCGATGGATTGGTTATGGTTAGATGCCATCAGGATGCAGATAATCAATTAGACAAGTCTTTGATTTTCTCTTTATAGGAAGTTGACGTGATTCAATGATGACGTTACATTTCAAACCCGAGGGAGGCTATTGCTATGATTGGATCTACCCTGTGCTGATACAGCGATCACGAAGATCATACACAGAATTCAGAATGAGGGGTATGTGCGTAACTTATTCCTGGCGGATGCTTACCGCGTATAAAAGATTAAGTGTGTTGGGAAAAGAATTAAATTCTTGTCCTTATCGTCGAGACATATGTCAACGATGTCTCAGCAGGTACCATGTTTGATAACCTTAACCTTAATTTGAGTTTTTGATTTGAGTTTATCTCTATCATTTATCATTGGTTTTTAAGATCCATTGAAATATATCGAGAGATTTGAAGTTGTCGCTTTGAGAATCGCTTCTGCGAAGGTTGAGTAGTCGATGAAGGGGCACGTGAGGGGTAAAGCAGAATTCCATACTTCTTTGAAAATATGAGAACAGGTAATGCTGATTTTATGAGGAAAATTGTTAAGACAACGTCTATTTATATTGAACTTGACATATGCCTACTTTTCAAAAGGAAATAGTATATCAATATTAGAGGACTTACCTAGGTACGGAGTTGGGGAATACCCAGTCATCATTCTTCCGTTTGAGGTCTGTTGAAGTGCAATAGCTCGGAGACATTGAAAGAGTTTTAAGGTAGCAGTGGAACAACACACGGCAAAGGCAACACTTATAGTGACTAGCATTATGGGGAAGTGATATGCCAAGAGTTCGGAATGTCCGAAAATATTTGAGTCAGATTGAAAAAGTACAAAGGTACATGATGTATCCATTTCCTTTTCTTTCAAAAGTGGTATTGTTAACGCAAACTTTCCCTTATTTCCTACTTATTTTTCAGTATAGCTTTCGATTCCTCCATGAGTACCGAAACTAACAAACAGGTATTCAGTAAAACGAAGCCACTTCTAACAGTTCCCTTCCTAGATCTTCTAACTTCTTATACATGGATAGAATGAAAGCTTCATGTGCAAGCTCCGGAGTATCGAGTGAGGTACAGTAGTAGATTGATGCCCCAGCAAGGTGATACATGCATATATATACATAACTACACACATACATATAAACAACAATCGAAAAGATTATCTACCACGGATGTTCCTTCCAAACTCTACCGAACATAAAGGTTACATTCGGTACTTATCGACCTTTTATTACATCGCATAAATCATATTGATTGAAACCTCTCATGCCCCTGAAGCGATATGTATCAACTGTGCAACTAATTAACACTCCGAGCTTCTTGTGGAGTTGACACCGTTTATCTTTTTTGATCTGATCCATGTCAACGGAAAATGGACCGGAGTTGCTAATGTTCCGCTTGATCGTCAACTTGATCCACAGAGCATCACTTCGTAAAGTTGTTAAATTAAGCCATGGGCCGGTTCTTTGATACTGTTGATTTTTTATCGATCATTTCCTTACCAATATCGGCTTCGAATCATGAGTGAAAGAAGCCGAAAATCATCAGGCCGATCCGAGCCTTATGAATACTCTTCCATTCACGCCCCCGCTTCTGCCATTGACTCGGAATTTCAAGATCCAGTTCAACAGGATATTATTAACACGATTGAGCAATGGAATTATGATAATGGCTATAACGATTCTACCTTCGGATATATAGCTCCACTACCAGAGAGCAACGCGGGAAACCAGTATGAATCCGATACATCGAGATCATCTCGTGATCCTAATAGCTTAGAACGATCCTCCGTGGCCGAAGAATCTTTACTAGATCTACTAGATAGTTCACATACTATTGGGGAAATTACAAACACAACCAAGAACCCGAATCCTAAGCAATTACCAGAAGCTCTCAAATACTTAGCACCAGTGCCTACACAAAGAAATGCCTCTCATCAATCTGTCAACACCCAATCGAGGTACCCTCAACAATCCGCACCCGATGAGATACTACCTCTTCGACAGTCTCCCTCAAATTCTGGCTATCCTAAACAACAAGTTCAAAATGCACAGTCAGTATCTTGTCGCCCAAATATCCAACTTTCTAGCTAATCATCTTCTTCAAGACCAATTTCTTGTCAATCTTCTGCGACGTATCCCACCACTCTCGCAGCTGTAAATGACCCATTCCTCTATGGCGATGTTGATGTGTTTCCTCAACCATTAGAAATTGAACTAGGTCCAGTGCGACCAGCCTCATTATCTAAAGGAAAACGGAAGCAATCTTTCAGCCCTTCCCCGTCGCCAGAGCCTCGCTCATCACATCCAAGAAAGGCCGCAAAGGCCAAACGTCGGCGTGAACTCCATTCCTCTGCTTCTCCGCACCTTTCATCTGGCTCCGAATGGTGGGAGAGTGATGCTTCGCTTTGCTGGAGATGCGGAAGACATAACGCAAATGTAAAGAAAATATTTCTTTCTCAGCACCCAGTTATTGATAGGAATAAAATCCTCTTGATGAATGTCAACTAATCCTCTACACGGCAGCACTTGATATCAGGATTTTGCGATTCTTGCATCCGAGTATCAAACTTCAATGTCGCTCCAAGCACTCAAGGAACGAGAACGGAAAATTTGGAAAGCCTGGTCTTATACCTCCTACCTTGTTCGGCTCTCCTTTCATCCATCCTTAGAATGTGCCGTATCTAATCAAGCCTTAGCACACATGGAAGAGAACCTTCGCGCCATTCCTCGCAATACACCAAAAACCAAAACCTGGCGTATGTTTTCGGCTGAAAGAGCCGAAAAAGCTTACGATCACGATTTTGACAACGCCGTATTCAGAGATCATTTCGTTTTAGCACAAGAGCAGGCTCGTTCAACCGGCGTCTTTGATGAAAAGTACTCAGATCTAATGGCCATAGCTCAATCATACCAAGAATCAATTCTTCAACCTGTTAGTACCTTTCTTCATACTGTGTCTCAAAAGTCTTCTAACATATGTACGCACAGAACAAATCTCTCGAAGCTTCTTGCAGGATATTAATCGAATGCTGCGAACTGTATAAATGCTTCATCACAACGACGATGCCGCCACCTCCAATTCCAGTTCTCAACCTCCTCGAAAAGATCCGCACCACGCGCAGCACGATGCGTAGAGCTTTCAAAGAATACCAGGCACTCGCACTTGCTCCCTCGGACTCGCGCTCTCGACGGGATTGGCTACCTTCATTTCTTTCTGCATGTTCCCTTGCAATATCAGCAGTTGTGTTTATTGATATGATGGTAGCAATTCCATCACCCTATAAAGAGAGAATATGGGGCGTGTCATGGCAACATAGAATCACTGAAATCAGGCATGGAGGATATGGAATGATGTTGGAAGTTTTGAGAGCGAACACGAAGAATGTCAATCCGTTGGAATTGAGCTGTTGGAATCAGGATTTTGGGCTGGATACGAGTTTCCAACCATCCAACAATTTCCATGATCCTTTTGCAGGAAATCAATATATAAACGCACAATACAGCACCGGATATGCACTCGATCCTTCCCCCAATCCACAGTTTTCCTATGGACTCGTAACACCTACAACACAAGACTTTTCTCCTGATCTTCTATACGCTAATGTAAATTACGATCAAGCATATTATAAAAACTGGCACCAAATGCAGTTGCGAATGCAACAACAAGCAAAAGCGGAAGAAGAGAGAAGGATTCTACTAGGAGATACTTCGCCCGAGGCACTGCAAGGAATGATGGCGGTGAAATCCTGGCAGATACGAAATTTTGAACATTTGAAATTGGGAGAGGATATTTTCAAGAAGGATTTGTATAGACAGGCTACCATTAATCCGATTGCGGGGTTGTGGAGAATCTTTGATATGAAATAAGGAATGGATAAAAAAATTTGAGGATAGGGAGAAAGAAACTTATGAATCATGAGTTGGTATTTTGAATCCAGATTGTGAAAGGAAGAGAGAGGACCAGGATGAATTGGATTTCTTACTTCATTCATTGACTCCTCTTGCAGGTACCAGGCCTATTGGATTTTTACTTTTAGTCTTTAGTAACAGGTATTTTGATCAAGCTTCCATATCATCTCTATTTAGTCTTACTACATCAGATTAGAATTCAGAAATTTTCAACTCCAAGGATGATCATTGTTGTATTGATCTGAAAATGATTTGAGTATAGAGCTTGATTTCTATCTTGTGTATAATCAATAGTCACTTTAGTCAGTGGAAGCGCAACCACAGTCAATTGCCTATAATACATCTACGTACAGAGAATCAGAAAATAACCTACACAAGGGATAGACACCAACTTGATTGAAATTTTCAGGTGTACTAGCACCGACATCTATTCCATTTCAAAACATTCATCGTCCTCCTCCTGTTCGTCTTCGATTGCAGTCGGAGTAGAAACTAAAAACTGCTCTCGGCAAAGGGAGCATAATCTCGGATGAGTTCCGCAGCATTAACCAACTCATGACCTTACAAACCAGCTGTAAGTTCTTGATCATCCACATCATCAAAGTTTTCCAGCCTTTCTCCCCACGCAGTAGAATGGCCGCTGCAGCTTCAGCATACTGAGCATCCTCCTCTATTTTCCACCTCAATGCGAGATTAAAAGCCGCGGCAGCATCGTGCCAGAGAAGTTCTGCGTTTGCTGTAATAGCAGTAGCGGCATCGCGATAAATGCCCGCAACACCATTGTTTGTGTAGTTTGATTGACCGTATGATATGCTGGTGAGTTTATCCCACGAGCTTTGTCATGGATCGAGCTTTTGGGTGAGTTTGGATTTGATACGTGTGATGTCGGTCTCGGATACGAGAAGACCTGGATGAACGAAAGCGAATGTAGAATTTACGAAAAGAAAAAGGTGGAAAGGAATGTGAGAGCCATTTTGATTGATATGTATCAACTGGTTAATAAAATAATGACTAGGAATGAAAAATGTTGCTAAGGAGGAACAAACGTAAGTTCAGAAACATGCAACATCATGATGTAGGAAAGGAATCCATAGGCAATTCCAACAAACTATAACCTGCAATCCCGCTTGTTCTCTATATGAAACATCATCGACACCAATAGGAGCTTGTGGGGATATATCCCCCAGCAATTGTCTCCAACAGAAGAATGAATCTATCAGCCAGTGTTGAAGGTTTCGATAAGATGAAAGTTGATTAAGAGAATAAACTCTGGAATTAGGTTGGGCTCCCGTCCAAGATATAATAAAGTATAATAAATAGAGTGGACCGGGATGATCGCGTGATTAAAGTACCCCGTATGTTCGTCCCGAGTGGGAGATTCTCCACTTTACCTGTCGTCGATGGGAAATTAGATAAGCTGAACGCCTTGGCTTTTCCACGTCTTGTCTAGATGCCTATCTTCCAAAAACCATTCAAGTCCTTTGTGAAGAGTATGTTCGGTAAGATCCGAAAACTTAGATATCAAAGAATTTTGATGTTGTAGATGTGAGATTGGATCTTGATAGTGGCAGGCGTAGGGCAAAATTCTTAAGTGAAGGATTGCTAAAAAGGAGAGGAACGGGGTTTTGGTTCCTGGAGCTAAAATTGTCCAATCTCTGTTGATTTACAACGGTGTGTAGAGCATTCATGGGTAATTACCTGATCTGGTACTTGACCTAACAATTAGCTTGACAACTAAAATGGCTGCTCTGCTCTGTTACAAGAGTCAACACCTTGAAATGGAAGGCACTTGCTCTAGACTAATCTTTTCGCTAATAGTATTAACTACGCATTCAGACACTAGACAGATAGAGTTCTAGGAAGGAGATCAAGTTCTTCATCGAAAATCCTAGCGTTGGAATATTTATTAAGCTAGGGACTATAAAATAATCTATTAGCAATATAATAAAACTCGAGTCTAGCACTATTCTTTATGATATTCAATCCTTCACCAGAAGTACGAGCTTGTATGGGTTTCATTGCTTCCGTAATATATCCTCCTGAAGTGAAATCTACCTTGGGGGCATCAGGATCCCGTACGGATGCAAAAACGGTGGAGTCGTTCTTTCGAAATGTCACCGCCAGTGCTGCACCGTTTTGACCGCTACTAGCGCCAGTGACAAGAACGCGTTTCTCCGCCATGGCTTGCTAGACCATGTTCTAGAGATCTGAGAAGTGGCGGGACGGGAGAAGAACCAAGTCAGAGTACTTGTGAGCTGATAACAGAAGCACTCATATTCGGTCAACGCGCATTACTGTTCTTAATGGACATTATAAACCAACACCAACTTCGGTACCAAGAACTAGTAATATCTTTGGATCTCGCCGGTGCTATTGCATCTTCAAAGAGACAGGTGGCCAGCTAGAAACCACTCTGGCAAAGTGTACCACGCTGCATTGTTTTAATTATATTTCAAGCATGTGTGTGTGGTATCGTTTGCGCGCATGGCATAGAAATAGCAAAAACAATGAAGTCAAAGTTTATGCAGAATAGATCAAAAGTTCAATAGTGTTAGAAGATGGTAAGGGGAAGAGGAATATGAAAATTGCGAAAGACGTCTAAGATTTGGAAATTAATACTCACCCCAATGAATGTCAAAAAAAAAAAAAAAAAAAAAAATGGAGAGAAATAGAAATGGAGGTGGAGAGAAGGGAAATAGTATTCTATAAGAGAGGCTCTAGGACTGCGCCTGCGGTCGCCCGCCCCAATTGAGTATCACGGGAGTGTATGGTCTTGGATCAGAGATGAGCTGGACTATCATTCGATGTGTCGTGATCCGTGGGTCGAAAGTAATGATTAGTAAGCACATCACTCACTCGAATTCATCAGATTCGAGTTTCCCGCCTTGGTACTTTAATACTGTACAACCATACATTCTACTCTCATCTTACTAATATATTCAATTTGCGTGACTATTACTTGGCTCTTGGCCCAACATTCCGTTGTCTAACTTGGAAAGTTGATCAGTGTTGGATTTGAGTCTACAACGTAGCATCAATGGCAAGATGGCTACATCATTACCGACAGTCAACGAGCTCGAGAGAAATGTAAGGTACGTGTACAGAGGACTTATGGACTGACCTATAACAATGGTTTTCATGGAAACAGTAATACAGATGGTTATTCTAACATCGCAGCTACAGATAATGATTCATGCACACAAGGATTTGAAGCGGGGGGTAAAGTTTTACGATGAAACATGGAA
Organism: Sclerotinia spermophila; assembly: GCA_038090695.1. NCBI lineage: Eukaryota > Fungi > Ascomycota > Leotiomycetes > Helotiales > Sclerotiniaceae > Sclerotinia > Sclerotinia spermophila. The sequence continues at coordinate 18,287 of JBBMOJ010000489.1, read as the reverse complement.
ATCGATTTTGATGTTTAGTATATAACTATTAAGAAGTCCCTACTAGGCGTTTCTCGTCCCAGGTGTGAGCCTTCCACCCAGCTTAATCAAACTACCACCAACGCCTACATCACTTCACTTCACTCTAAGAGTGAGGTCCTTAGCCACATACATTTGTCCATAAAGGTCCATTGTACCGATGTATGCTTTTAAAGCATTGAATTTCCACAGCCCCTACGCTGAAATACTCATCTCTGGATTCAATTGTGATAGTGCTCGATTGAGGCATGAGCGCTCATATGTTGCGATGAAGAAAAGGTCCTTCTTCATGGCAGCTAAATCACGAACTCCTAACTCATCACAGTCAGTGTCCTCGCTCGATCTGTAAGGTTCATGAAACTCTGGAAAGTTCACACTGTTGATATTGCCTTCAGCTTGATCGCGAGCTATGGAGCCATAGTCGTTGTATTGTCGACAAAGGTTCGCAAGATGTCTGCCCAGAGCTTCAGATAAATAGTGCTGACGAACGCCGGTAAAGAAAGCTTCGCTGGGTTTCGGTGCTGCAATACATGTAAAGAAAGCGAAAGTCAAAGGACTAGGTGTATCATCAGCTGAAGTGAGTCTTACCCATGAGTAATATGTGCCTCGAGCAGACTCCAATGGCAAGATGGGAATATCAGTTTTGGTGAAAGAGCCGTTCGTGGCTTCGAGAAAGGGTAACTGCGAACGTTGCTGAGCTGAGAAGAGGAGATTTTCCTCTGCATGCTGGAGATGCGCTAAAACACCAGTCTCAACCTCGAAATGAAGATTTTTACGAACGTGGGTTGGGGACTGCAAAAGTTTAGGATGACGCAGCAGATGTGATATGAAACGTATTAAGACAGCTCCAATGTCATTCAAGAAAGCATTGTCTTTTCTGCCTTCAACGCTACTCTCGGAATCTTCATTCACCTTGTCATTGGTAGAAGTGTCGCTACCACTGATTGTGTCGCTATCGACGTCACTGTCGGGCTTGGATGTGCTATTTGTATTGGCAACACGCTGGCCCTTGATCTCGTCAGATTTATCGAGATCGTTGAATCTATCTGATAATCGAGCAATGCGATAATTGGGAAGTATATCGTTGGAAAAAGGATATCCGCTTGGTCGATTAGTTGAAATCCAGGTGAAAGGAATGTATTCAAGGTACTTGTAATTGACTTTCTCCTGGCGAGCAGGGAGAATATCATTGCTTTCACGAGTAAGGCGCGGCATGAAAAGCAATCCCGTAGCTACATCGGCTTCAAGCAATCATAATTCGTCCTCGGAAAACATCGGTAACTGGGAAAAGAATTTGCCAAGCTGTGTAACCCTCTCACTCTGAATGATGGCCAAATTTGCGACTTTCTCGCCCCACTCGAAAGAGCTGCGTGCATATAATGCAGCTATGCAGTAAGTCTGGGTTAACGAAGGGAGTGCATAAGTGACTTTTTCAACCCATATGTGTTCCGGGCATTCCCAATCTTCACGACACTTGATAAGGAATGCAGAACCCAGCTCGATTGCATTTGAAATTCGGGATTTGAAATGTGCTAACCAAGGCAGTGACGAAATTGTTTTCAATGTCAATACTGCATATGCAGTGGTCTCCTTTGAAGAGGTGTTTAAAGCCCAAAATCCATCTGGAGATTGCTTTTGTAATGTATGAATGCAAATCTGAAACAGAACTAGTGGGGTTTGTTCGCTGATTAGATAGTGTGGCAAGCTTGTCAGCTGGTGACTATCCACCCCCTGGAGTAGCGTGACAAAGGACTGTGATAAAAGCATCATGGAATATTGATCGGAGAGGTTCTGTCATTGGTCAATATAATTTGCTGCATAGGGAGTGGACAGGGACCTACCCATTTGTCTTGGATACGACCGGCATACCATTCCTTGCATAAGAATTGTGCGACCTTTCTGATAGAATTCTCATGTTCCGATGGACTCGGAGAATGGAGAAGTGCATCGAGAGTATTACAATTAGCACTCATGGATCCATTTCGCTCTTCCTTGTAGGTGCGAAAATGATGCTCAGTTTCGAACTCCTTGATCATCTTAGTCGGATCACTAACAAGACCGAGAAGATTTGTGGCTACAATAGATTTCGCTGTATCGTCTACATCGGCTAGTAGTCCGGAGTCTGAGCAAAAATTAGCAAAATACGCATATCACCGTAAATGGAAGCTTACCAAATCCAACAATTCCGCCGTGAGATTCTAGTTTCGAATGCAGAAACGAACCAAGTGTCTCCATCTGCTCGAGACCAAGGTCTTCGGGCTTTAATCCTACTTTTAGTAAGGTAGAAGTGATCTATTCAAGCGATTAGTTGGTACTCTACATAAGCGAGATGTCCAATGACCTACCCATGAAACTTCAAAGATCGAAGAAGGAAAAGCACTGGGGACCCCACCACTACCCTTCCCACTGCTCAGATTGGTTACTTTCCAAAGATAGTTCTCCACATTTTCATCCCAATTCGTTCAATACATCAAGTATGCAGCTGTAGCAGATGGTGATGCCATCATTGATCCATATCCATCCAAATGATGAGCCACTTTGTCAAAATCAATTTGACCCGCAAAAGCCTCCAAAGAATGAACGAGTGTTGTTTTCGGCTACTATATAAGATCTCGGGATAAAATTTGGCTAGTTTGGCCTTGTTCAACGCCATGAGCATCTTTCGGCCGGGGAATTTGAACTCTAAGGTATGATCCTCTAATTGTTCTAGGAGCGAAGGGACGAGAAGCTCGAATCCAACATGGACACATGACTCCACGTCCCATGTCCGCAACTCTGCTTTCATGATTCGCGAGGCTATTTCGTCTTCGAAAGGTGGGCCGTGAATTTCTGGCTGAACCTGGTATAATTTCAGTGCTAGGGTAGCTGCCATAGTATTAAGAATTCCGTCAATTTGGGAGGTATAGGCTGGCCAACTTCCATTTGGTGTTTGTGTGTCCAGTAGATATTGGAAACAGGAGGGGAATACAGCTTCTCTGGCCCTGGGTGTTATACTAATTACACTGTAGTTCCAAAGGTTCTCTTCTTCAACCACTACGTCTACTTCCAGATCAACCTCCACTTTCACATAACTACATTGTGAAGAACGCCACTTTTCTCCTGATCATCAACACTCAAAATAGACAACCCATCTGAAAGCATCATCATAACTCCCATTCCCACATTCGTCTCCGACGATGCCAAAGCTCTGATTGGACAGCTAGCCCATAAAGTAGAAAATCATGAAGCCATCGGCTCTTTCTCTCCCTCGATTTACGACACGGCATGGTTAGCTATGCTTGCTAAGCCTAACTGTGATGGTAGCCATGTTCTCGTATTAATCATGAACTAATGACCATGAATAGGTACGGTACTAAGTAGTATCGTTATATCAAAAATTGAGGTCCAATTCACGCAAGTACTGTGTCCATCCAGAATTCGAAATTCGAAACACCTCAACTATCGCACGTCCATCATACATAATTCCAGTCAATGCGTCTAATTCACCACCACGAACCCATTTTTAAGCTCATAAGTTGGGGACTATCATCAGTCTTATAGAATTGCTTCATGAGTTCTAATGCTTCCCTCTTTTGATATTTTCCAAGTTTTGCGTCTCTGAATTATACATCTAGTACCAGAAGTCTACCATTTTGACTTTAGAAAAAAGGATAGCTAATGGTGAATTTGATATAATACCCCCTGAGTTCCAACATTCGTGGTAGTAAGAATGCTAGCTAATATTCAGACATGCGAAAACAGAGCATCTTGACTAATAATAAGATGATTCAATGGCCTCGGTGATTACTACTGCCAGATCTTTGTGTCCGGAATTTTGGACAAATAGCTAAGTGAATAATCCATCTACACTCATTGGACACTTTTCTGTACTGTGGGAAATTCCGAAGCGCAAGTACCCTAGATTTTGATACGGTAGGACCGAAGTCTTTGAATGAGTAGTGAATTATTCAACCTTTATATTAGTCTTTCTTTCGAGAGCTTATAAGACTTCCATAGTTCCACCTTGAACTTGTAGAAAAACTACAGCAATTTCTCCCAAACTCCACTCGAGCCCGACAACTTCGTACTTTGTTTATTTCAGAAAACTTCTTATCGCTATGGGTGTTCTCTCTTTTTACGGAGACGGTCTTTGGTCTCAGGCGTTTGCAATAGGCAGTCTCTTGACATGTGGATTCTTACTTGTAAGTCACCAATTCACACGATACTTGATCATTTCACCAACAACTTCATTTAGTATTGTGCCGGTTCTATAATCTACAACCTCTGGCTGCATCCACTGTCCGGACTTCCCGGACCGCTATTATGGCGAGCCAGTAGAATGCGATACATCCACTCTCTCCTTGGCGGCAATCTCGTAATCGACGTCCGAAAGCTGCACGAGCGCTACGGCGACATTGTGCGCACGGCGCCCGACGAAGTTTCCTTTGCGCGAGAAGACGTATGGCAGGATGTTTTCTCCAACACCGGGGGTCGCAAGGCCTTTCCGCGCGACCCCATTTTCTTCAAGTCGCCCCCGGGACAGGCGGAAAATCTCATCACGACGGTTAATTTCGATACGAGTATTCGCATGCGTCAGGTCGTCGGACCCGCGTTTACGGAACGCGCGGTCGCGAAGGAGGAGCCGGTTCTGCAGGCTTATGTTTCGTTGATGATTAACAAAATGCGCGAGCAAATTGAGAAACCGGAAAATGCAAAGATGGGAGCGGTGATTAATGTTGTTGATTGGATGAATTGGTGGACTTTTGATGTGGTTGGCATGCTGGCTTTGGGAGAGTCTTTCAACTGTTTGGAGGGGACGGCTAATCACCCGTGGGCAACCTTGATTTATAACGCTATCAAAAGTAAGTTATTCTAGACTAATTGATCCATTTGGAGCCCAAAAGTTTCTTGCTAACTCTCACAGTGATGGCATTAGCAGCCGTGACTCAATATTTTCCCGGTCTCGACTCGCTTGTCCTTAAGTTGCTCCCTGCCAGCACTCGAAAGATGCAAGAAGATCATTTTGCCTACGCGGCCGAGAAAATCCACCGTCGTCTGCAACGTCCCGAATCAGCCGCAGGAGACTTCATGACCGTGATGCTTGACCCCAAGAACAATCCCGATTTCTCCAAGATGAGCATGCCTGAGATCGAGTCCACCACTGCGCTCCTGCTGCTGGGCGGTAGCGAGACCACGGGTACGACCGTCTGCGGCACGCTCAACTGCTTGGTGCAACATCCTCACGAGCTCGGGAAATTGGAGACGGAAGTTCGGACCATCTTTGAGAAGGAAGAGGATATCTCGCTGGCTGCGCTGCAGCAATTACCATTTCTTAACGCGGTGGTTAATGAAGGCTTGCGCATGTGCAATCCCGTTTCCGGAGGCCTTCTCCGCATTGTCCCGCGCGGCGGAGCCACCGTTTGCGGATACTTCCTACCCGAAGGCGTGAGTATTTAATATCCCTCTAGAAATTTTTTTTTTTTTTTTTACCACAGATATGCTAATTATCCAACTTCATTCCTCTAGACACACGTCGCCATCAACACGATCGCGATGGCATTTTCCGAAACCAATTTCCGCCACTGTCTTGAGTTCCACCCCGACCGCTATCTCCCCGAGCATCTCCGTCCCGCAGAATACGAAAACGATAATCGCAATATCTTGAAACCGTGGGGATTGGGCGCACGCGTCTGTTTGGGGAGATTGTTCGGACAGGCCGAATTGAGATTGGTCTTGGCGCGTTTGGTGTGGAATTTCGATCTCGAGGTGGCGGGAAATAGCATGGTGAATTGGTTTGATCTCAAGAATTATATCGTGGTTCAGAAAGAACCGATTTGGGTTACTATCAAGGAGAGGCTTAAGATGTGATGTGGAGAGTTTGGTGGTGCAACGTTGGTGGGATCGAGATGTTGGGGTGGAGGTTGTGATATACTTTCATGCTGCAGTATTTCTGGAGACTCGTTTTCAGGGGCATAATTGTCTCGCTTTAGAGCATTATTTCGTTCTCCTTCTGGGGACTGTGAACTTCCTTGGTGGTATTTGGCTACATAGCAATTCCACATTTCGTATCTAGACTACCCAGCTAGCTAAATAGATCACGAAACCCAATATCTCATTTCAAAAAAAAGACGACTCTCAAGCGAAACCATTAAAAAGAGCTTTAGATGAGTAAAAGTATGAATGAAATATTACCAATTAATAACTTAAGCCCTCCTCCTCAGCCCAATAAGTACATAGCGGGATGAAAGGCATAGCAATGGTAACCTTATTAGCTCTTCGCTTGGAAATATACATCTTCGCAGGAAACGAAACCAATTGAAATCCAACATCATACATATTCCGTGACACACACTTTCTCACTCATATAGCAATCGAGCATAAACCGAGAATTTCAAGACAGCCTTCGCATTTGCAAAAAGTACGAGGCCTAGGACTTGCTTGCTCTGCTGGGTAGATAGATATTTGCTCTTTCCAACGCGGTATATAAATTTAAAACGTATACTCACTCCTTCTCGTATTTTCTTCTCTAGAAGATAGTTACTAATAGTGCTATTCCATCAGATCAACTCTCGCTTCCATTAACCCCCCCTATACATACATACATATACATATACACATACACATATACATACATATATATGTACATACACATATACACACACACATACATATATATATACATACACATATACACACACACATACATACATACACACATACACATATATAACATTTCCTCCCCCTACAGCACCTACAACACACCGCAGTACAATCCTTGACCTTAATCTTTTATGAAACTCTTTGAGAAGACAATATTTCTCTATATGATATTCAGTTTCACCAAAGACGACTTCACAGACACAAACAGCCCAAGCCCCAGGTTATACATGTGCTTCTAGTTAGCAGTTTGCAAATGATTTATATTCATATTCAGATTTCCTACTAAATGATACTTGAAAAAGGGGTAGCCACCTAGCAACCCCTATGTCCAAAATGTGTGTGTAACCAAAACCGCCGACCCCATTCCTTCACCCATCCATGCCCATCAATTCAACTTGATATTCGTTTTCCCACTGTACTTCCTCTCGTAATTTAACAAACAACTCATCAACCATTCATTCAATCATTTCATAACAAATCATACAGCCATTACTCTCCAATTGTAACCCCTCCAGCACCACCCAGCCTACTTCTCAAATCCCCAATATAATCTTGTTGTTTCTCCATCTTTGCTGCCACAAGTGCAATTAATGCGGCGCCGACTCCAGATCCATCCTTGGCAATACCAATTCGGATTCTTCTCTCACCAGCAGGTCCGATACCATCCATAGCTCTCAAAGCTTCTCTCATATGGTCTTCAAATCCTGGGTAGAATTCAACCAGAGAACCGTCAACACCAATATCAATAACGTCCTCCTCGTTAACCGCCAAACCTGCTGTGTCCGCTAGCTTATTAGCAGTAGCTGATGCTGCTTTGGCAATCTTCAAGTCCTTAACATCTTGAACGATAGCGGCTGTAGATTTTGGCCCAGGAGCATCAGATTTGATATCGAGACGACCAGTTTGGAGAACAATAGCTCCAATGGCAACAGCTGCTAAACGAGCTGCACGTTTGCCAATAGCATGAGCAATTTCCTTGACGGTTTGAGCATCTTCCAATGAGGCAGCGGAGACACCGAGAGATTTCTCAAGTTCTTGACGAAGGACACGAAGACCGACGCTGTTGTCAGCTTCCGCAATTGAGAGAATGGAACTATCAACTGCCCATTGCTTGTAGAGTGGGCCGGCTTCATCGACCGTAGTCGTCGAGCGATAGTCGTTATCCGCGGAAGAGTTGTCTCGGAAAAGTGAAATGGTGGGATTCTTGATCATTTGAACGAGAACAGTTCTAAGGATTTCACCCAAGAACATACCAGAAACTCGCTTTTCAAACATTTGGATACCAGGGTTGACACTGTCCTTATCAAGGATTTGATCATAAATGGTGTTTGGCAAAACTTTGAGACCATTGTCGAACGAGCCCCATTCTGTGTTGACAACCATTTCACCAGTTGTCTTATCAAAGTCTCCTTCCATAGGCTTGGTCAATTTCTCGAGCTTCTCGACATAGGCACCATTGGTACCAGTACCGAAAATGGCTCCAAGTAAGGTCTGAGTCTTTCCAGGTGAGGTATATGCTCTCGCCATCAATGTTCCGACTGTATCGTTAACAAGAGCAGCGACCTTCACTGGCAAGTGTAATTTATCAATCTCCTTTTGTAACAGTTCACAAACATCTTGTCCGACGGCATCCGCAATATCGAAACCCTTTGTCCATCTAATCAAAGTTCCTCTGTTGATACCAATTTGATGAACTGGGAAACTGAATGTGAATCCAAGTCTAAAGATGTGTTCATCTTTGAAACCTTCTGGTGTGCTGACGGTATTGCGACGTCTAATGTGGGCCGCGAAATGGTCCTCGTGATGCGTCTTGAGGAAAAGCTCGATTTGTTTCGCCAAAAATGAAAAGAGGTCCGATGCGGTCTTCGCCAACATCAACTCCCGGGGTATCGCAACCTTTGATTGTGTAAGACTGAATGTGGTATCTCCGTGCAATTGGATTGAGCAGACTCGGAAATTGGTTCCTCCAAGATCAACCGCTAGATATAGTCCCTAGTGATTCATCAGCTTTGTGCATAGGAAATGCGGGTCCACTTCTCCTACCTTTTCTGTTCCATTAGGAACCCCAGTAACGTATGTGGGAATTTGGCTCATGTTTGTTGCATTCTTTTCCAATCCCTCATCTATGCGGATGTTAGTTTCATGCCATAATTTGCTGGCGGAACAAAAACATACTCATCTCCGCGATGAACTCAGCAACACCCCTTCGCACATCCTCATCTGTGTAATCAAACTCGGCGGCAACACGCTTTGACTCTGCTACTAAAGACATTTTGTGTGGTCTTGATATTGGCGCTTGGGTAGGAAATGGATGTGGTGATTCACAAGTTCCTTGATCCAAGAGGTTGGCTCTAGGCGAGTATGACGTTGGTGAGTATGGATGAGGTGATCCTGAATAGAGCGGAGGGGTATCAGTGAATAAGAATTGAACAATCTAAATAAGTACAAAGAGTTAGTAACGATCAACGAGAAATGATAATGGCTCGTGATCACTTTACCAAGGCAACAACCACGAAGGTGACAGAGGCTAAATGTATGAGGCTGATTGGATTTGATCTCGAGACTTTGTGAGGTTTAAATAGGTTGGATTCTTTAAAGGATGGTGTTGGTTTGGTTGACTGAGTAGGAGTTCTCGAGGAAAAGATCGAAGTGAGGAAGGAAGAAGAGGAAGGAATAGAAGAAGAATGAGGATATAATTCGGAAGTTAGAGGAATCTTCTTCTTTTTAGAATTGAAGTTGGTGGGCGGGTCGCCCTTTCCAATTGAGGACGTAATTTTGGTTAGGATGGGGGGGAGTTTATGGCCAACTTGGCGGGAGGCGGGGCAATTCAATTTTCTTTCGATTAATACGCCGTACCGTACACGCTCGTAACACAACCAAAGCTTGAGAAATCTTTGGAGGGGCAGAATTTGGAGTTGTCGGGAGTCGGGGGGCCAAAGAATATCTCCACTTATTTTGGAGAAATCCTGTAATTCGATTGGTTAATATTGTTAAGACCCTCTTCCAAAAAAGGGCCGTCTAATACGGTGCTACTTTCAACCTCTTCCTCTTCCTCCAAGGAACAAAGGAAGAAAAGGAAAAAATGCACTTGAGGGGGGAAGAGGGGGGAAAAGGGGGGGGGGGGGGGGGCCCGGGGGAAATTGATGATGATGATGATGTTTTTTTTTTTTAAATAAAGACCCCTCCTTGAAAAGGATTAGTTCAAAATCCAAGGGTTTTGAAAAGTCAGAGTCTTAATTCATGAATGGAATGGTCAAAGGCAGATCCGTATAATAATATATCGAGCATCGACAAAAAGAGTGTGTGAAACACCATTCGATGCATCAAAGTTTCGTATGATTGGGTACTCGGATCGGTATATGTGAGGTAGGTATAGGTAGGTATGGATGGCTATTTGATATATCAAATTCGATCGTATTATCGTGTAATAGGTAGTAAGTTGTGGATGAATGCTGCAGATGGATAGATAGATATCTGTTGAACTGGAAGAATGTACTCGTATAGTCGATGGCAATTCCGAATACAATAAAGATTTCGTAATGAAAGTTTTGTTCTCTTATGCTCTCTCTCTCTCTCTCTCTTTCTGCTCTTCTCTGGGAACCCCAAATGATGGTGGAGGTAGTGGATGCGATACAATTGAATGATCCTTCCTTGCTTTTTTAGTGAGAAGCAGAGAATGATGGAGTCTCCAAGATTTCGCGGAGAATAGAATCTTGCTTGCAGTTTAATGAGATTCCGATGTTATTCGTTCGTGGAGAGAAAAAAAAAAGAGTTTGAAAATTCGTTGAATTGTATATATATAGAAGTATTGTGACGTCGTAATATGCAGTCGATACTTTCTTCACGAATGGAAAGATAAAATAAATTGAAGAAACGAATAGGGAAGCTTGATTAACGCAAGGTAGGAAGGTGCTTTCCTCCTCGGTCAAATGAATATCTCTCTCTTATTGGTTTTGGACAGCTGGTGACATCCATCGACATCAAAGTAAGTTCGAGACCTTTTGCAATGCGCATCGACCCCTTCATTACCATGGCCCCCGAGAAAAATCAGGACGTTTTCTTCAATTTATAACTATTGTCAGTATCTTCAGTATATGAATATGATTTCTGATTATGATTTTGATTTTGATCTTGATCTTGATCTTGATGCAGATTTTCGTTTTCACTCCCCTTTAAATGATCAGAGTTAGTCGTAGATTTGGCTATTCGATTGGATATAAGTGGCTGGTGTGAGGGTGACTTTTCGAGTTTCGGTTGTGCGGTAACGTGTACATGAACATTAACAACCACATTGGGATGAAATGAAAGTATATGTACCGAAACGTATTTCCAAATGATTCCTATACACATTTCCAATGAATGGTACGTACTTATGTAGAGGATTAGAATGGGAATTGAGTATACGGATATGTATTTTATTTTTATTTTTTGGCTGAGGATGCGCCGGTCAATTAAATATCAAAGATGGGGAAGTTTGTATATGACGTGCCCTCCATTATTCACATCTACATACATAGAACATCAGAGCTCAGATTGAAGTGTATATGTATGTATGAACTCCACCGGTGCTCTGTCGCATCTGTCAACCTGTTCATGGACTTTCACCCACAATTCTTAGGCGGCATGATGTAAGTTTACTTCATCAATAGATAGATAGTAAGACTTACATATGCCAATCGTAAATAAGAATATCTACAATGTAATCTTACAATCAACGATATCGAAAGCTTGGATAACCTGATTGAGAGTGTGGATGTTCCTCTCGAGTTTGTGTCTCTATAAAGTAATCTTACATCTATCTTACAGGATACAAACCACAAACCCATAGAGCTATTGAAATATGTTTCTTGAGAGTTATTCCAAAACTGCCTCGACTTACTGCTTACCATATCACTCTGCATCGGTTTGATCACTAATATTGAGGCGCGCAAACACCATATCAGGGGTAAGATGTAATTGGTGAACCATCAGCAAGGATTACATATTCATGGAGTTAGTTACAGGTTGTTGTATTGTTGCCGTCTCTAACCTGGGTATCGATTCTGCCTCGTAAACATCATTGTACAGATTTATGTCGCTTGTCTAATTCCGCCAAAGGTACGAAGGAGAATTATTTTCTTTCCGATTCCGTATATGATGTGAGCTTGTATGTAATACGTTACCATTATCCAACAGTGTACTGGAAGTTCACTGCAGACCCATTGGACTTTCTCATTGGATTATCCGTGAATAGTCTTTCTTTGTTGTAGGAGTACAAATGCTTCAAATCTTACGATTTAGACGGATACCGATTTACCGAAACCTCCTCTTTCAAAATTCTACGGGTTGAGAAGTGATGGCGCCGCTCCCGTTGCCGGTTTCCGAGGGCCGGTTCAGAAGGACATCCTAATTACTTTCAAGTGATCCCATACGCTACCGGCAATGAGGGAGGTCTTGCACCGTTCATCTCCTTGCGGAAACCCTCGGTTGTTCCTGATGGGTTGGTTATTGATGAAATTACCCAAATGTTAGATTAACTTCATCTGCTATTATCCTCTTACCAAGCTTGTACGTATTGCATTTCTATTTAGTGCTTATCTCACGTGCTGATGATTTTCACTTCCTATGCTCGCTGTCGATGATTGTCAATAGTACGATGTAGATTTGATGTACATGTAAGATTTGGAACGCATTAGAAAGATTCCATACCGATGTTTTGAATCGCCGAACACACGCAGTTCCTCCTTCATGCTTCAGAGCTTTTCCTTCCCGTTGTGTGTAATCATTCAAGGTTTGATATTTGGATATCTCTTAGTAGGCCAATCATCTTAAGTGTCAGGGGGAAGTATATGAAGTTGGGGGCGGAAAACCAACACCTTGGTTCTAGATGGTCTCGTAAATTGGTTACAATGTATCAAAAGCTGCAAGGCCAAGACTGAAATTTCAAAAACGGTAAGAAATTATAATATTGAGGAGTGGAAAAGTCCTAACATACTTGTACTTACAAGGAATCTCAAAATGTTCTCTCTTTGTATACTTTGACATCTTCGACACCTTGACCGTGAAGGAATCAAATGAAGCCTTGGAATCAATCTTCTCAAGGCAGATTTCTCCAAATGATATAGAAAAGGGAAAGGCCCAACTTAGCTTTGCCCAACATGAAGTAAGTTCTCTGTATATCATTCTTCCTTCTTTTCTGAAGCAGGTCTTAAGGCTGTGCCTCCATGTAGGTATGTGCTTAAGTAATGATACATATAGCTAGGAAGATTTTTTTGTTTAGATTTCTTTGATAGGTATTACTTTGGTGTAGGTACGGTACGGTATACTAATGAGGCTGAGTATTACTTTTATTTCCTCCATCAAGCTACCGGTGTAGATATTATATACATTAATCATTATTGGTGCTGTGCTGTGTGTGGTGTGTGGTGTGCGACCAAAAGAGAGAGAGACCCCTCGTTCGTTACAAATTTATATTCCTACTTTGGAAAAAAAAGGTGGAAAAAGAATTAATCCATTTTTCCGCTGTAACCACAATATATATACATATATATGATGATATCAACCCAGTCTGCTTTTTGAAGGTATCTTTTGGATTCGCATTTGAATTGAATCCTTCTGTTTTGAAAGAGGACATATAATCTCGGACTGGCCGGACGATTTGACTGTTTTATGTGGCTGCCCCCTTTTTTCCCTTCTTGATGCTTTATCTTTCAATTGTATCTCTACTTCTGTGTATACACACACACACACACAATTCCAAGACAAGACAGGCAATAATAAACAACAAGCAACAAGCAACCTTTATTATTAAAAGAACAAAGCGAGCCTGAACCCGCATAAAAGTTGGTTCACTTATTATTGCTGTCAGCATACCATTAAGAAGAACGAACACATTCACTACCCATCTATACCCATCTACCCATTTGCCCATCACTACCTACTACCTATTACCTACTTACTACCCACCTACCTACCTACTTGCCCATCGCCCTCCATTATTAACCTTCCATCTTCATCAGTTCCACTCATTCCACCAATTCCATCTTCTAATCAACCAACAACACAAACTACAAACTACCACCCAACACCCAACACCCAACACCCAACACCCAACCTTGCCCTCTTTACCTTGACCCTACAAAGTTACACTCTATACTCAAAATATCATACCTACCTACATACCTACCTAACTACCTACCTAGGAAGTGTTTCCTCTCTACTCAACCTTTCAATTCCCCCAAAAAATTCGTTGTTCGCATCATCCCCATCTTATCTACAACAAGATCCATTTTATTTATCACGTACACTTAAACTCCACTCGCTCACTCACTAGTCCTCAATAATCATTCATACACCTACAGTATTACCGTTTTGTTTAATAGGACTATTTGATAAAAAAATTATCCTGTTCCTGCAGATTTCATGTCATCCGTACACTTTGGACGAGAAATCCTTCCGACCAGGTCAAAAAGAATTCCAATCTACTCAGCCCCAAGTCGCTAGGAGACTAGCGACAAGTCAATAGGTTGGCTGACACCGGCGACTGGATATCCATCGCATTTTAATACGATTACGATACGAATTCATTCCTCCTTCGTCCTCCGCTTTCTACGACTTTTTCTTCTTTGAGAAGATTTCTAAAATACCACCCTTCGTAGACCTTATGAGTTCTATGAACGCCCGCTTCAAAAGCCTTGGGTTCGGTTCCAAACGTAAATCGAGTGCAAACAATATCTCAACCTCCATCCCGCAAAACCCCACTTCTACTTCCTCGTCACCACAGCTCGCCCAATTACCCGGACAGCCTGCTCCCACTACACAAATTGCTTCCTCTTCCACGGCAAGTTTACCTATGAATCATCAAGGAGGTGCTGGCGTAAGACCGCCTAGCTACTCTAATCAATACACACCGGTCGGACGCACGACGTCTCCCATGGCTCAAGGTACTCCGCGAACCCCTCCTACACAGATGATGGGCGGACCACCACCGATTAATACAGCAGCTACCGGCGGCGGTTATCCTCCTCAGCAAGGGGGCATGGGAGGACCTCCTCCTCCAGCTGGACCACCTCAATACAATCATCCTCCTCAGTATGGTGCAGGAGGAGCACCGATGCAAGGTGCCGGCCCTCAATATGGAGGAAGGAATAATGCGGTAGAGGTTGAAGGCGCTGGTAAGAGTAAGGCACAGCTCATCGTCGGAATAGATTTTGTAAGTATATCATTATTGCTCTCGGTTTCGCAAAACTAATTCACGACTCTCAGGGTACAACTTTTTCTGGTGTAGCTTTTGCTTTTGCGACCAACACCGAGGCAAAAGAAGACATTATCACCGAATGGCCAGGAGCAGGATCATACACAAAGCAAAAGGTAATTGATGAACATTGACTGTTATAATCCAATGAATATGCTAATATTTTCTAGATTCCTACTGTCCTTTACTATGATCAATACCAGAAAGTCGTTGGATGGGGTCCTGATATTGCAGATGCTTTGGCACCAACTGGTTACCCCAAGCCAGGTGTTCAAAAGGTGGAATGGTTCAAGCTTCAATTGATGCTTTCCGGAAACACATATATCGATCCCATCAACCTTCCTCCCCTTCCCCCAGGAAAGTCTGAGATCGACGTTGCGGCAGATTATCTTTTCAAACTTCGACAGGCAATGAGAAACCAATTACAAAAGACGTTAGGAGAGGTGTTCAATCGAGAAGAGAGAAACATTCGATACTACCTTACGGTCCCTGCTATTTGGAACGATGCTGGCAAGGCCGCGACTCGAGCTGCTGCCATTCAGGCTGGATTCTTGAGGGACGAGAATGACAATCGATTGACACTGATTACCGAACCCGAAGCTGCTGCTTTGTTTTGCTCAAAGGCTGGTCTCCTGAACCTCAAGATTCATGACGCTGTGCTCATTGTTGATTGTGGGGGTGGAACTGTCGATTTGATTGCATATGAGGTTGAAGAGGAGTCACCATTCACGGTCTCCGAGTGCACAGCAGGTTCTGGTGATTCTTGTGGGTCTACCGCATTGAATCGAAACTTTAGTAATATCTTGCGAACCAAGATCCGAAAGATGAAGTTACCTGAAGGTTCAAAGACAGCCGGAAGAGTATATGCAAAGTGTATTATGGATTTTGAGAACAGAATAAAGGCAGATTTTAGAAACAACAATCAGAAATGGGCAGTGGACGTGGGCATTGAAGCAGAGTTCCCCGAGGCAGGAATTGAAGAAGGATATATGACTTTCACCAATGAAGAAATTCTACAATGTTTCGAGCCAGTGGTCAACCGAATTCTGGAACTGGTTCGAAACCAAATCATTGCTATTCAAGCACAAAACCGAACTCTTCAAAATGTTTTGGTTGTTGGTGGTTTTGGTGCATCTGAGTATCTCTTCCAGCAGATCAAACTTCATGTACCACCTCAATTCCAGGCTAAGGTGGTTCGTCCTATGGATTCAGTAGCTGCTATTGTCAAGGGTGCCGTTACTGCTGGTATCACTGAAAGAGTCATTACATCCCGTGTAGCTCGTCGTCATTACCTCATGGCAACTCTGCAACCTTTCAAGGAAGGACATCATCCAGAAGCCTACCGTGTTCCATCCTTGGATGGTAAGGATCGATGCAAGTTTACTCGTCAAATCTTTGTACAAAAGGGACAAAGAGTTAAGATTGGTGAGCCAGTCAAGGTATCATTCTTCAGACAAGTTGCACCAGGTGCCACTTTGATGTATGAGGATATCTTGTATGCTTGTGATGATGACGTTTGCCCGGAATATACAAAGGATCCACGTAAGTTTAATGGTAACCAGGTGTATCCTAGTATTTACTAACTTTAAGCAGGCGTCAAGGAAGTTGTTACTCTTACCTCGGATCTCTCTCGCAAGAATCTTGAAAAAGATTTCGAAAGAATGGATACCCCGCAAGGCACATTCTACCGAGTGTACTTTGATATCTACCTCACTCTTGATGGATCCGAATTCAATGCAGAACTTGTTTGCCAAGGAGAAGTTATGGGTCGTTGCACTTCCCGATTCAGATAATCTTTCCTCTCCAACAACTATAAAAATATAATACGGATTGGATTGGACGAATTTCTTTTTGTAGTACTTAGCGTTCTTCGATATCAGGTTACTTGCAGTGGCATCACAATTTGAGATGCACGGCGCTGGAGTGAAAGGAAGTAAATTAAGATTTGACAGCAGGAAGCCCTTCTGCAATGATTTTCATGACGGACGAGGAGATGATTGAGCGAGGAAGAAGTGCTTGCCTGGGTCGATTGAAGGGGAAGTGACCAGATTCAGAACTGGTAATGTGATTTGCATGATGATGGATGAATGAAAAATAAGTCGTTTTGGATCAGATCAGGGGGTTTTTTTCTTTCTAGCATATTGATGATAAGATGGATGATTTCTTCACATCTTCATGATAGGAAAGAATGGATCCATAGTTTAGAGAGTTGATACGATACCTATTTGCTCATTTTGGTTTGTAGTTGGTGAAAAATTAAATGACACATTGAAAGATTTAGATTGAGAATTGGAAATAAGAGTTGGTGATATAATGTGATGTGATGTTTGTATAATGATCTTAGTATTTAGATGTCCATTGAATCGGGTTCATTGTAATGAAAATAGTATAACGTGGTTCATATGCATGTGGGCCATATCACCATGTGGGCCACTTTCACTTCAATTTATATATATTCAATTCAATATACAATATATCAATCATTTATTATGGAAATTATGAATAAAGAAGTATGATTTGTTTTAGTTATTAAGGTTATATGAAAAGACAAAAAATTAAGTATTTGAAAGCTATTAGAGTATATAATATATTGTGTATTATAATTCAGTATAAAATGGATGGATTTATTCTCTGTATTGAATATTGATATAAATTCTATAATTTTTTAGAATTAGAAAAGGATATTATTATTCGATATATAATTGATTTAGATTTAAAAGATTTTGTATTCAAATATAAAGCGATAGAAGATATGACTAATTATATTCTTGAATTATAAGATGCAAAAAAGGTTGATAAGTAATAGATATATCGATTTACAAAATAGTATATAAAGCTAAAGATGTATTTCAATTATATTTATAATTTTCAAAAAGCTTTCTATAAGGATTCTAAGCTTATTAGAGATTGGTTCTGATTTATTTCGAATATGTGAATCAAATTTGGTATTCTCGATTGCGATTTATAGAATTTCAATGAAATCGATTTTATAATAGGGAGGGATTATAAATATTAGTATGGTTGTTATTAGGTTTAAAAGATTTGATAGAATTAAAACTATATAGCTAGGCAATTGAGAATAGGTGATAGCGATTATATATGGAAATATTGTTGGGGATATTATATTTTTATTTTTGATAGTATAAAAGCAAATGTATTTTTCAAATTAATATATAGAGATTGGTTTTTTTGTAGATTGGGTTATTAAATCTATAAGTAATAGATAGATGAATAATGAAATAGGTTTAGAATGATTAAAATACTTTAATAAATATATAAGAAATCGAACTCAAGGCTGATATAGAATATTAGTATTGGATAGGTATGAAAGTTATGAATTAATATTATGTTACGGGAGCTGCCTCTAGGGTCACGTGGAAGTGTCTAGAGATCTCTC
>JBBMOJ010000488.1:0-29257 GCA_038090695.1 Sclerotinia spermophila | reverse complement strand
GGCGCTATGACCATGTGCACCATAAGGACTCTTTATCATATGAAATGTTAGATTTATGCATTGTTGGCTAATTTATGTAAAAATGCATTATTATGTAAGCTTGGCAAACCGCCAAAACAAACGAATTCGGTAAAGCTTTCCTGTTCTCCGCATCATCCTTCTTACCCAAAAACCTCTTGTTGGATAAGAGACATTGTGATACAGCTAAGATTGCTTCCCCCTCACCAATAACTGTATTTGCTCATATACGAACGAACTCATGGCCCCCAGAGGCATTTGCGGGGTACCAAGCCGCATCAATATCAATTGCTTTCACACCAATACTCTGTCTACTAACACATAGCGACTAACAAGTCAAGATTAGATACTTCATAACGAGAACCTTCAGTGTATCCTGTTAGCATAACAATACAAGTACAAAATCCTCTTCGATTATGTTTTCCAAAGTATCAATACTTCGAAACTTTCTCCGAGCTGCCACAGTTCCGCGTAGAAGCCTCATGACTCTTCCCTCGTTTTCGCTCGAAGGAAAGACTTGTGTTGTTACAGGCGCTGGAAGAGGGATTGGCAAAGAATGCCTCACGGCTTTTGCGCTCAGTGGTGCCCGCGGGGCTTGTATTGACCTCACTCCCTCCATTGGCGAGGAATCAATCAATCGCATCAAATCGAGCATCGAAACCACGAATCCCTCGTACAAACCCGACCTCCGTGCCTATGGTTGTGATGTGAGATCAGAAGAAGCAGTACAAAAAACTTGGAGGCAAATTATCCAAGATTTTGGACATGTCGATGTTGTCGTTACAGCTGCTGGCATTGTTGAGAATTTCGAGGGAGAACAATATCCTTTCGATAAATGGAAGAGAATGATGGACATAAATCTTAATGGGAGTTTTTTATTTGCCAGGGAAGCAGGAAAATACTGGATTGATAAAAGGTCTAAAGGCAGCTTGATTTTGATATCCTCGATGAGCAGCATAATTTGTGTTAGACCACAAAAGCAAGCGGCCTATAATGCTGTAGGTGTACACTTCGTTCACAACTAGCCCGTCCGTGTTACCAGAGAATGTCAAGCAAGTCATCCCAAAGTCCTGAGCTAACACAACGAAGAGCAAAGGGGCCGTCTCAATGCTTGGTAAGAGTTTGGCCACAGAGGTAAGAATTCCGGTATTTTACTTTCTGGATGAAACTCATCTGAATTCAGTGGGGCCCCTATGGGATCAGGGTCAACAATCTATGTCCTGGATACGTGAAAACAGACCTCATAATTGATCTTTTGGAAAAGGAGGGAAAACACATCGAAGATAATTGGGTAAAAGATATACCAATGGGCCGTCTGAGTCATCCGAGCGAGTTACAAGGCACCCTCGTTTATATGGCTAGTGATGCATCGAGCTATTTGACTGGCTGCGATCTTGTGAGTTCAACACTACATGGATCATATGCAAAGGTGCTTTTCACTGACTTTCCTAGGTCGTTGACGGTGGATATACCTGCTATTAAAGTCTTTAGTGGTTGTTGGACATTCAGGCAAACTCTAGGTCAATTTAGTAGCCCATCAGAGTTCTAATCATTTCCTACATTGACTTACTATTAGAGCCCAAAAGTTTTCGTTGATGGTATCGCGATAAAGTGCACGGATTGTGTTTTGACAGAAGTCCGCAAAGTAGTTCTTTGCCCCACACGATGAAACATTTAGCGTCTCAGCTATGTCACCCTCTCCAACCTAGCCTATGTACCTCTCCTCGTTTTCAGCTACAAGCTTCTCTATTTTCCTCGTCACCCTGTATCCAGCTTTAGCCCTAGCTATCGCGGCCTCAGCTCTGTATTTCATATAAAGATGCCATCAGTGGAACTTTCATTCTTCAGAATAATTCTAAACAATCTGCTTTTCCTTTACAACGAAGCCCTAAATCCAATACAACTAGTCACTATAATAAGCTTGTGCCAATCTACCTCTTAGCCACTAAACAGACTTTCTTAAAGATACACTCCATATCACACAACCGTCAAGATGCGCATCACCGTCATTATTGCTGTCATCTTTGCAACCGTCGCTTCGGCCCGCGTTATTCCAGCATTTTTGAATACCCCTTCAACCAGATCTGCAACGACGAGAAGCATCAGACATCCACCGAAGCTATATCGCAGTTTTCGTGAGGTGGATATGCTGTAAGGAGAATGTTCGAAGGAGAATGGGCTGATGGACATCATTTTTCCCCGTAACGTTAGGTGGACTATCGGCGTCTTGTTCATTGCAGATACAGACCATGGAGGAGTTTTCGATACCGTTAATGAGTGATGTTGAGTTTGGATATGGGTCTAGCGATCTCCGTGTTATGGTCGAGGAGTTTAGGGTGGGTAATGAGGATGAAGGAAGTTGAATGTAGAGTTTGTGCTGGTTATTACACCCCGGGAAGGCGTGGCATCCTTTGTGGCAGGCCAATCTATGAAATAATGAATATCTTCGTCTTTTCGAGCAATACAAACAGCTATGCATCTGATTCTCGTTGAATATGTGACACATGATGTTGCCCATAAACAGCTCTGTATTTACTTGACGGCGTGGCACTGCTCCGACGCTAGGCCCTTTCCCTTTCGATGTTTCAAATGACAGACAGATCCCCTATAGACAGTGGATAGTGGCACCTCTCATAATTGTGTACCGGACTTATTTTCTGCTAGAATACCATCATCATAAAATGAGAGTAGCATAAAACACAGCTCCACGCAGTGCTTATCAATGTACTGAGCTCGTGACTATGACTAATGTTTCTCAAGAATCAAGCTGATGGTTTCTTACCACTGGTCCATGCCCATGCTCCCCAGGTCGTTTAGGTCGTAATATCGGACCATGAGGTCCCCTTTCCGGCTGCTTCTTTCCTTCATCTTCAGTCACCCGCTCACCAACAGCGCCATCACGATTTGCTCTCCAAATACCACCTTCCTCACCACCAAATTCTTCTTTCTTCCATACCTCCACCTTTTCCTTACATTCCTCCAGTGCTTCTTCTCCTGCTCTCCAAGCTGCTTGGCGATGAGGTGACGACACAGTAATCAAGATGCTTTCTTCTCCTATTGGCACAACGCCCAATCGATGAATCATGGCAATGGATGTCAATGAGTGTTTTTGAACAATTGCTTTACAGATACTGAGCATAGTTTGTAAGGCTCGTGGCTCGTATGATGTATATTGAAGTTCCTTTACTGGCTTCCCTCCAAAGTTGTCTCGAGTGGTACCTACCAAAATTCAGTACGACACTCCGAGACCAGTATCTATCTTGTTGATGTATTACCTGCGAAGAGAACGATGGCTCCGGCCTTGGGACTCCGGACTTTATCCATCATAACTTTAGCATCGAGATACTCGTGAGTTAATGATACATAACAGTTATCTTCGCAAAGCTCTTTAGCCATGATTTCAAGATTGTGGAGATGTCTAAAATCCCGGTGATGTGATTGCAGAAGAGGAACTCATAAGGACTGCGCTGAGTGTTCATGTGGTGGGGTAGCCTTGTGTATTGTGGCGTAGAGTGGGGTCAGCCTTACCTATCATGTGGCTCAGGGCTGATGGGAAATAAAAGACCAGCCTTGATCTAACAAACAAACATCATTAATGTATTCACAAACTAGACTCACCAATACTCAAATTATACATAATTGCCGTCTCAAATACTCGTGGCTCCATCGACTCGAGACCACACTTGTAATTCACATCTTTTGACTTTTACAGCGTGATGAGTTCCAGACCTTTTAGACCAGGTCCTGATGCCGACATGTATGATGACCAAGAATATTCGAACGAATACCGACACCATGGAGCGCCTGGAAATGATTCCTATCAATCGCGGAAGGGTAATCGATAGTTTAGACATGCAGATTCCCAAGTATATGTGCTGATCATCGATGTCTTAAGATAACTCAAGGAGTCCTCTACGAGGACCTGCTTCTGGCAGACAATACGACCCGGAATATACAGAACGAGCATATCGAGACGAGCGCAATCAGTATGGCAATAGACATGAGCGCGGTCATAACAGAGAAAAATCAAGATCTCCGCGCAGAGAGAACAGAGGCCGTTATACGGACCGCGATCGTGAGGGATACCGATCTCCAGTCCATGGAAGAAGTCGCAGCCCTTCGCCTTACCATGGCGCACCACCGAATCGAACAATAATCTTCGAGGGACTGCCTCTAGATTTGACACAGGAAGACGTTCGCCGCCCCATTCCTAGAAACTCATACTGAATCGAGAATCCACTTCTAGACTAAGTGTTAATGTGAATGAATATGGAATTCTGGCTAAGCATAGCGATTGGCCTTATTGGCCATTGTTTTAAGTTATAGATATCAAAAGAACTTCAAACAAACTTCAAAGTTGAGGGTGTGGAGGAGATCAGGCTGATCAAGGACAAGAAAACTGGTAGGCTAACCTTTCCTCGAAGGTAACTTACGTCTCACCCCTTGGCTTGTAGGTATATCAAGAGGATTTGCCTTTGCACAATTTTATACTTTACCAGAAGCAAGACGATTTTTCGAAGAACATTATCCATCTATCTATTTCCAAAGCCCCTCGCAGGCATCAGAACCTAGCAAAGTCAGAATAGCTTACAGTCGCGAGAAAACCGATCAAGAACGAGCAAGCAAGCACGAGGATGATTGGAAATGCGATGTTGTATGTTATTCATTTCATTCGAAATACTCAAAGCTAATCGAATCTAGTGCTACACATTGAATTATTCATACAGAATTTTGTGTTTCAAGTGCAATGGACCCAGGACTAGTACGTCGCGACCAGCCACAATTACGGTCTATATCGCTAACAATTTTAGGATCAACTGCTCATGGCGTTGTTGTGACACAAGGAAATGTTTCTAGTTACTCAGGGTTCGCCACAACTGGAGATAGTGATGCATCACCCGATGAAACGGCTTCTCAATTTCTCTTACTTAGGGGTCTTGAACCTGGCGTGACGGAGGAAATACTTGCCAAGGGAGTATGCAAACTTTACAAGACCAAATCAAGCACATTAGGGGATACACACACAGCCAAGAAGACAAAAATATCTTCTACTTCTGGTGATGCTTCACTTGGTGCAAAAGAAGGCTCTCTTCGTCGTGTATTGCTGGTTCGAGACCGCAAGACAAACGACAGCTGGCGATACGGCTTTGCTGAATTTGGTTCGGTAGAAGATGCCCAAAATGCTTTGGCTAAGTACAACGCTACAGATAAGTTCACGATATCTTCGAAACCTGTCATCATTTCGTACATACACGCTGGTGTATTTGTGCCTGTCCTTGACTTTCTAAACGAGGAATCTGCGAGGTTCACATTCAGTCCACTGTCAAACTCTGCAATTAGTTTGATGTACTGGGATACTACAGCTTATGCCAGCGAGTTTTCCACTGTAATCCCGGAAGCACCGGTGAAGCAGCTGGATAACCAACGAACTAGAGTAGCCGCGGCAGCAGCAAATGAAGGACTTGTTGGTGGCAAGGATGGAGAATTGCGGTCCAAGAAGAGAAAAGCCGAGAAAGATTCTGCTGCTGGCACTAAGACAGTTGTGGCTCCACATCTCCAATTCTGGACCAACAGACATAACGAGATTCATGGTCTACCTGCGAAAGATTTTGAGGACAATGAGTCTGACTCGATCGTGGCTTTTGCAAAATCTACTTCGGAACCCATTGAAGATTCTCCACCCACTCAGTCATATGCAGACCTGAGCCGCAAATGTTGTCTTTTATGCTCTCGCCAATTCAAGACGGAAGCAGAGGTTAACAAACATGAACGAATCAGTCAGCTTCATCGTGATAATGCGAAGAATGAAGAGCTAGTTTCCAAAGCATTAGCTAAGCTCAAGAAATCTGAAAATGATACAGCCTCGGCCGAAAGCTCCGCTTATAGAGATCGAGCAAAAGAACGCCGCCAGGCTTTCAATCAACCCAAGCAACCTGCTGCGCAACACAATAAAGCAAAAGGCCCGTCTTCCACGACTAGTCCTCCTTCCCACAAAGGGGAACACAGCGAGCCTGCCGCACCAGTTCAATCAAAGGGTGCAGCACTACTGGGGAAAATGGGCTGGAATGCGGGAGAAGGCCTGGGCGCCCAGGGTACGGGAAGAACTGAAGCCATTGCGACGGAACTATATACGCAAGGTGTAGGCCTAGGAGCTGAAGGGGGGAAGCTGGGTGATGCGATGAAGGAGGCGGAGAGACAGACAAAGGGTGATTATAAGGCGTTTGTAGGCAGGACAAAAGAAAAGGCTAAGGAAAGATACGAGACTTTGGGTTAAGGGTTTAAGGCAGGTGGAGTGTGTATAGTATTGTATTGTATTTTTATATGAATGAGGATAGTGGTTTTATATCAAAAATTTCGCTTTTTTTGGGTGCGCATCCATTGACTTAAATTTGTTTGTACTTCTTCAGTTGAGCAGACCTTAGACAGCGACTGGTACGTGGTTTGAAGATGTGATAGGACGAGGTGGGATGGCTAATGCCAAGGTGCCAAGACTTTAACGAAGGGGCTGGGTGCGGTGTATTGTTCGCCTCTTGATTGTTCTAATGGCTTTGGAAATTTATATGATATCTAGTCTAGAGAGTGTCAAGAAGTCGATTCATTGATTATGATGGTATATCTATACTCTCCTATCCATTGTTTGAGTTGCTAAAGATAATACATAAACTTGTCAACCACGAATCTGGGTTCGTTCAGTCTCACACTGTATCTGTATCGTATACAACCAGACATCCTTCTTGTTTTACTTCCCTTCTTTCTCTACTTCCGTGGTAACACCTTCTTCCGCCGATGCCTTTAGATCCGCTTCACCCATTTCTCCGTTCCAGCCATTCTCTACCAAGTATTTTCTGAAATTTTCATCTCTGATATTCAAGTCCTCGCCCGTAATATCATCCACGAAGAAATAAGTGACTGCAATCCCCACCACGCCACAGATCGCCGCAATGATGAATGTCCACTGCTTACCCAAGTTCGTTTGGATAGGAGTAAAAGCTTGGGTGCCGATTGCCGCCCCTACTTTGCCCAGGGCGGCAGAAAGTCCATAGCACGTTCCTCTAACAGATGTCGCGTAGGTTTCGGAAGAAATAAGTCCTAACATATCACCTGGCCCTAAATTTCCCGAACTTTGCATGAGGCCATAGAATACCACAAAGAGAGGGACGATCTTAGTGATTTTATGGTACGACAATCCGATTATGAGACCAAACATTAGATATCCGAAAAACCCAATCATCATTGTATTTTTGCGGCCAATGCGATCACAAAGTAATGCACCAATAATGACACCAGGCAGTGCGATCACTCCAAGTAAGAGATTCCATTCTCCTGTTTTGAGAACGACGGTGCTTGGGTCGGAAGGAACTACTGAAGCGATAATTGTGCCTGAAAAAACACCATTGGGAAATGTTACGAAATCATAAAGGAACCATGCGCCGCACGTTCCGATCAGTGATTTCCAGTAGTAGCGTAGTACAAGTTTGTATGGGACATTTTTCTTAATGGCTCCCTTGCGGTAAAGTGTACTGTTAAGCATCTTAATTCGGAAGTAGAAGACTGATAACGGGAGGATACAACCAATTCCGAAGCATACTCGCCATACAGTATTATAGTGTTTGTAGTCACACGCTGCGAGTACGATAAGAAAGATCGAGACGGCTAGTGGACCACCAAAGGACAGTGGAAGGTTAGTGACAAGAATGAAGATGGGGCCGCGATTTTTGGGGGCATGCTCATTGGCGGCTTCAGAGGCCGAAGTAGACGAAGCTGGATATTCACCTGTAAAGAGGTTAATGGGCTGCAAATGCAAAATTAAGAGTATAACATTCATCAACCCTGACTGCAGTCTTGATTTAGAGGCTTCGCGTGTTCAAAAAGTAAAGCCGTGCTAATGGATTTCAATGTTTTGAATCTCTTGACATTTTGAACAAAGTTGACCTAAAGTAGATATGACATTGAAATGGATTCAACATTCAACGACTACCTTAGTTTTTGGACTGCAGTCGGGACAATCAATATTACTGGTTGTGGGATTATATGAACTCACCACCAACACCAAATCCGATGATACCTCTTGCAACAGTCATCATCCAGAACATGCTAGAGATAGTCAGAATGTTTGTGCAAAGTTTTGAATTGGCAAAAATTAGATGTTGAGATGAATTTTCCATGTTTCAAAATTTAAAAAACTTAAAAGAGAAAATCTTGGCCACTTGCAATAGTTCGTTGAAATTGTGTAAAGGATCGCGGATACTATGAGATCTGATTAAAGAAGAACATACCCATCTATTGTAACACCTTTAGAAGCTGTAGCTAATGCCCCACCAAATACAATCATCAAAGTCGTCGCAATAATAGCAAATTTTCTTCCGAAGTAATCGCAAGTGAGCCCAATAGTCACTTGACCGAAGATTTCACCAACCAAAAGAGCATTGGAAACACGAGTACTTGTTGCTGCTGTATACTCCTTCGGATATTGCTTCTTGAGGATGACGTTTGCCATCGTCATGATATTGTTGAAGTATCCATCTGAAACCAGAGCAGCTCCAGCGGCAAACTAGAGTAAGGTGAGGTTAGAGAATACATCAGAAACATACAGGCAAAACAGTGCAACATCTCAATATTGTATATCTCGTCGCTTGGTGGCTATACATAGTCTTCTCATGCAACCAAAACTGTTCTGATTGGAAAGGTGTAGTAGAAGTAGACTCACAATTGTAAATTTGTCCGAGATCGACTGCTTTGATTGTTTTGGGATCACTTCCTCGGACTGTGGTATAGCCGGATGATTTGGGTTTGGAGATGGGGCAATCTCAACATTCGTTTCCTTTTCCGCCATTTTTTTCGATATGTAAATGGCTGTGAAGCTTTCAAATGTAATGAATGTTCAAAACGATTCAAAACTTTTATATAAATGCACGCTTTTCAAGAAGAATGGAATCGTAAGATAAACACATACATGTAAGATACCGTGAGCCCTACTGTTTTATCTCGGGCCGGTGTATCGTTGGAAAGAAAATTTCAATGCATGCACGCATGGGAAAGGAAGGAACGACGTGCATATATTTATACAGCTGGGGAGGAAAAAGCTTTAAACCTACTGGGTACCACTGTATCTGTCTATCTTATCGATATGCCTACCTACTCGAGCTACTGCAATATGTTGGAAGAATAGGAAAGAACTAACGGGCGAATCATCTTCCTGTACTATCGAAACGTGCACCATCAATATAGAATTATTCCCCGATGTGTCCACTTTGGAGGGAAAACGTTCGAATTCGTATGGGTCTGCTCGATACCATGATTACGATGGACATATTTTCCAGTTCCAATGGCTCAGTGGCTCAGAGCGGATTGATATCGTATGTGTGTCTCGTTGAAGTATAGATCATCATCTCCCGGATTGCAATATGCACAGATAGTACTTTCTTCTGGCAAATCGATGAAGCATAAGGGGAGTTGGTAGGACCGAAGACCAATGGAATCACTAGATAAGTACGCAACTGAATCCTGGAGAAGAAAACATGCCAAGGCCAGTCCGGAGAAAAAATGTTTGTCGTCACGTGATATAACCCATTCCCGAGCTAAGGAAACTGGGTAACCATATACGAGTGGGTTAATGGTTGATCTATCATGGTTGCAAGTTAAAGTCATGATTCAAATGTGCTTGTTAGATCTAGTTTGAACCGTAAATATACTTCATTATATTTTCCAATGGTTGTAGCTTCAAAATTGGCAAGAAAATGGGAGCGGTAGACGTGCACTGTGATGAGTTGGGTTAGTGATGTTAACTGGATGTTCTTAGCCCCTGCGCTTAATGTACACGACTTCACTTCACCCAAACTTCAATTCAACCGCATTTCCTAATCAACCTCACGCTTGATACCAGTCAACGTGTCCATCCTACATCAGCGATCGAGCTCAAGTCTTGGGTCTGGAGAGTAAGATCCAAGACCTTGTCAGAGTGTTCATCCACAATAGCATAGGCTTCGAAATCGATGGTTAGGGACGTTAGAACTCCAATAGAATCTGGCCGAGACTCTTTCAATATGCTCTTTGAACGACATTTTTTCCTTATGAAGAGCTTCTTATGATCAAGAATACCGAGAAACTAACCCATGTGGCAGTGAATGCACATATTCGAATGATATAGTTGGTCCCGACCATGGATATGTGGTACCATCAATTGTCCTCTTGTGTTTCCATACAACACCGAGAAAACGATATCATCAGATTCAAATGTTTGAGGGGAAACTTTGACCTGAATGGGACGGCAGGTCACTGCGGAATCAACTGTCATTGTTAGACAACAAGGCGTCAAACAACAGCGCTGCCACGAAACATGAGCATTTCACATGACGCAGTCAACATGGATCTGTTTGAGTTTCCTATCTCGAGTTGCGTGATGATGAATCGCAACGTCTCAATCAGTTGGAAGATGATGATAGCTGCTGGCACCGATGGCTTCCGAGTGGATGATCATTGGCAAGGCATCTCATGGCATGATGTTGTTAGGAGTTTCATGGAGTGACCTTTGAAATTGCTTAATGCGTTTCGGGCTAGACTATTCTACACTGATAGGAATTCTTATATATGGCATTTGTAGTATTGACCAGACCTCCCTAACGTCTGTTGCTTAGATTATACCTTAGCAAGTCAATATCTATGTATCTAGCCAATTCTAATTTTCTTGTTACTCCCGTCTCATTAATCTCAAAAACTATGCCATGACTAAGTGCAAGTTCTTGCCGATTAATATTATTAGGTGAATTGCCATCACTATTCGTTCTGATTGGAGGCTCTTTAATTTAAACTAAACGAATTCGGATAAAGGTCAAGCTTTCTACCAAGATCTTTCATATTTTGACCTTGACCTTGAGTTAGCCGCAACACATGCTATAAATATAAAATGAACCTTTTTTTTTCAATCTGGTTCCTTCTGGTCAGACTGATAAAGGCTTCCATCGCTACCTCTCTTTGATCAAAACAAGATTGTAAGTTTGTTTTGATATAACTTAGCCGGCTTCCTGCCACCAGACCCTCGATTGCCACAAGCTTTATCAAACGACTACAGATCGCTGAAGGAATTCATATATTACACATCAAACCATTGTAGTAATCATGCCCTCCAGCTCTAGACGCAGCACTGCAAGAGCTCGTAAGTACAAGGGAAATCGTTATCGCCCCTTCCCTTCTCACTTTTGCTTCGAGGTTGAATATGGCAAGCTTACTCAATATCAGACAGTTCACACAGTACCTCGAACTCTATTCGAGAATACAATAGCAGACCTATTCTTGCGAATCATTCCCATATACAAACCATACCTCCAGCGAACATTCACGAAAATTCAGGGTCAGAGAATGAAATCGAATCGCCAGATTTTATCATCAAAGAATCGGCCCAAGAAGAAATCGAGGATCAATTAGAATACGAAAGAAGACTCCAACTGCTTCGAACAAATTATCCTGCCCATTCAACTACAACACCAATTTCTCTCAATACTACGTACGCAGATATCATGGCTGCTCGACCATCAAGATCGCGTCGTCGAAATGAAGCCTTAGATGAAGGGCAAGATATGAGATTAGGAGGACCAATGACTCTTGAATCACTTGGACCTTTCAAATACACTTTTAAAAAGAAGAAGAATTTGAAATCCAAATATTCGGCATCAACAATCAATGATGATCAAGCAATTGATAGCAATGATGGAGGTGCAAATTTATTAGATGATGGTACAATTACGAATGGAGGAATAAATATGGATATGGGTCACAGTGAAGGTACTAGTGAAGTTGGAACAGATCCAGAAATGGTAGGAAGTGCAAATCCATCACGACCTATTTCACCTACATTGACCCCACCATTCAAATCATCTCTTGATTTTCCCTCTCCCTCTCCCTCTCCCTCTCCCTCTCCCTCTCCCTCTCCCAATCATACAACTTCACAAAAACAAAAACAAAAACAAAAACAAAAACAACAAAAACATTCAGAATTCAATTTCACTGCACCGGCACCAAAAGGAATCATCGAATATCTTGAAGAATATACAGAACATCCTGAAGAAGAATTGAAGGATTCTGTTGATAACTTACAAGAGAACCGATTCGAAGACGACAGCAATAAAGAAAACATCAAGAACAATATCGTCCAGCCAATTGTCACTGTTGAAGCTACGACGACTACTAGAGTTTCTGCTCCTGGTGCTACTACAGGAACCTCTTCAATTATCCCAGTTCCTTCAACATTGGTTATACAGCCTGCTCCAGGACTTTCCAGGATTTCGTCCTTTTCGTATTCCTCCACTGACAACGACAGAACGAAAACTCTCCATACGATTGATAGTGGCATTAGTCTCAACTCTCCTTCTCTTGATCTTGTGAAGTGTGACAATTCTGATACACAATCGGTCAAGGATAAGAGCGATGCAGTTATGGCTCGCATTGCTTCATCAACAGGTTTAATGATGAGAAGCATGGGGGACATCACTACCGTCAACGATGGGTTTGATTCGGTGGAGTGGGACCCGGATCTTCCTGTGCGCTCAATCAACGATTCTCCTGAACCACTATCAGTTGAAGCGCAACCGGTGGCTTACACTACAGTCGGATCTCGCGTCAATCCTAATTTGCAACCTCAAATCTCCGCCCCGAACCGTATTCAACGTGAGGGTTCTATTCGCAGACCTCAATTGGATCCGACTCATACCCGACAAACAAATTATTATCCACACGCCCGCGGTCCACCACCTCCTTTGAATATGCAGAACTCTATGCACTATGCGCAACAACTTGGTCAGACCCCTAATTCTTTCAACACCCCGCCAGCGACATCTGTGAGATCTACTCGCTCACTGCGGAATTCTCAGAGGCTGTCCCAGTCAGAGCAAGAGAACCACACGCTTCTCAGACTTCAAGGGATGATCAATGCGAGAGTATCTAATGGACACTATCCAGTCTCGCCCAACACACCGACTACTGCCTCTCATCAAAACAACATCCCATCAATTTCGAATGAGGAGCAGGAACTGGCAAAGGGAACTGATTTGCAAGGTCCCATATCAGGTTTGGAGAAGATGCAGACCTTGCAAAGACTTGCGAGATTCCCGAATCCAATGCAGACATCAGCTTTACGTCGGCTGTCCGAGTTGCAAGCACCCAAAACCGACAACACTGCAGATTTAAGTGAAGACATTGAAGTGACAAGCCAACGTTTAGAGTACCTCTTGCGAAACCCAAGAGAGAATTCGATGCTAGACGAGGCACCAGCTTCCAAAAACGGGGAGCTCGACCGTACCTATACATTTCCTCCACCAGGTATCTCCAACACGGCATACAACCCGCTTTATAATGCATACTCGGGATCTAACAATCATTCAAGAGATTCCGCCAATCATCGAGGGGTACCAGGTTATCCACAACCATTAACTGCTGGTCCGCCAGGACAGCGCTCCTATGCTAATAACAGACAGAATAGCACTCTTAGTGAAGAGGCTTGGACACAAGATCAAACCGGAGCGAAACCAAATCCACACTCAAGTACGGAGCCTGTCTCGCCATGGCAAGAGCCGAAAGTTCCCAACGAGCAATATAGTGCTCAGGTACCAGCACAAGCTCCTTCTGCACGCGCAACAGATACAATCTCCATGCAGCAAGCCCGTCAGTATTATCCCCACGGATTTCCTAGTGACATGACCGGACGCTTCACTCGTTTATCTATTGTTGTACAGAAAGAAATGGGGCTTCTTGTGGATGAAGAGACTCCAGAAGAAGCGCGAGCAAGAAGACAAAAGGAGAAAGATGAGTGGTTCTACAGTGGCCAGAAGCGATGGAATATGACCGTTCACGATCATATCGCGGAAATTGAAATCCATACCAACCCTTTTGGGCCTATCGGTCCTCCCACGAAGAAAATCTTGCCTTCCGACAATAGACCTCTTCCCGGTATCACTATCTCAAGGATGCAAAATAAGACCATTCCTGAAGTAATCGCTCCGCTAATAGATGGAACTCTCGGCAACTTGTTCGGCATCAAAGCTCAACAGGAAGGGGGTAATTGTACGTCACCATTCATTAGATATATCAAGAGCCCGGAATGGCACATTGATACAAGTGCAAGAGGCAATGATTCTTTCTTCGAAGAGAGATGGGGAGTCTAAATTGATGTACCAGCCACTCATAGTGCTCGAATTCAGCAGTACTGAAATTCCACCGCTTATTCAGTACGCAACCAACGATGGTCAAGGAGAACCTCTCACTGCTGATATGTTCAGTTGACAATACACGTCCTTCATCAAAGCGATTAAATCAGCTATCGAGACTCAATAGACCCGCAAAGCGATACGTCAAAGGGAGTTTCAGAGAATCCTCCAAACGGTTATTCAGCAAAAATATGGCGCTACATCAATGAGTCGTTTCTTGCGACAAAGGATCGTTTCATAATTGCTTGTACACTTTCGTCCTTTTTCTTTGAGTTTGATGGAAATCCCTTTTCCTCGACATGATTGATTGCTTTTTGTTACTGTCTCCGCGTTTTTCCTTTGCTATTGCTATAATTCAGAAAATGAGAAAATAATATTTGTAGGATTAATAGAGATACAAAATTTTAGAGGGGAGGTGATGGATTTTCAAAATTCTGGCTTTACTGACTGCAATTCTCAGAATGTTTTGGCTTTCAACTTACCTCGACCGGCAGTAGAATGGCATGGCCTAGGGGAACACATTTGGGAACGCATCCTAATTCTGGAAGAAGATGGCAGCTTTTTTTATTGTTTTGCTTGGCGCTAGTGTGGTTTTTGGTTTGCAATTGTTTCATTTTTGCTTGAGCTGGAGTGGAAGATCCATTCACATATCATCATGATGGTTGCATTTAATTTGGTCTTGCAATGCAATGGTGGTGAAAGATGGATTTTCGCATACCGCGCGAATTGGCTCTCAATGGTCGTTAGTTGGTGTGAGAGGTATCATGTTGTATGAGTAGTTGCTTGCGATTGCTAATTGCTTATCTCAATACGGTAACAGTCCTTTTTGCTTGGTGATTGTTGCAGGCGGTGATGCTAAGTGATACCTATCCATGTTACACGATATACGCCTGGATTTCAGATGAGTATCGTTGCATGCCAGTTTGAAGATTTAAAAAACATGTCTGTATCGCCCATACTCTCTTCTGTAGAGCTACAAGTATACAGAAATGTGAG
Organism: Sclerotinia spermophila; assembly: GCA_038090695.1. Lineage (NCBI taxonomy): Eukaryota > Fungi > Ascomycota > Leotiomycetes > Helotiales > Sclerotiniaceae > Sclerotinia > Sclerotinia spermophila. Next base: position 14,048 of record JBBMOJ010000488.1, on the reverse strand, counting down.
ACTTTGACGCACTGGCGAAGGATGCATAGAACAATTCAAAGACGACTCGGAAGTATCAACAGATGGCTTGAAGGAATGGACGAATTTTCTTCATAACCAGCATAAGACACTACCACATTCTAGCCTAGTCACTTCTTTCTATCTCTGCTCAAATCCCCAAACTTAAGTCCTGCGGGTAATGTGTCCTGTGTTCCATATCCGTATCCGATATCCTTTCTGAAAACCATCTCATATCATCATTTTATTTCATCTGGTTTTATATCACCACGCTTTCCCATTCCCAAACACCGCACGTAATCAAAGTCGGGATTCCCAAGTCGGGATTCCCATTCCAAGACAAAAAATCCATGCATTCGTCCATCGCATTAGCTTCATTCAAGCATTCATCAATCATTATTAATCATAAACCATCATCTATTCATGCCATCCAATCCCTATCTACTCATCATCCCATAACCATAACCTGATCAACCCCTCTCCTTCCTAACCTCTCAATTCCCAGCCTTTCTTTCCCACTCCTCCCCGTCCCAACTCCAAACGCATATCGCGCCTCCTCTCCCTTGAAATGAGAGGATGTACTCAAGAGCCTCGTCACCAAATCTATTTTCGACCGAGGAGCACTAAATGCCGCATCATCTAGTATATTGCTTGAGTGAACAAAACTGATTATTTCAGCTAGACAATCGATCGGATGCGGTAAATGCATGGTGCGTCTCTTGGGGATCGTGAGCAAAAGAGTCAGGAAATAAATAATGAGGAATGCGAGACAGATATAGAAAGAAGGGAGATTGGGAAGCATGCGGACTTCCCCCGAAAGGGTAGTTAAGGGGAAGAACATCCCTCCTGCGAGAATTGGAAGGATGATGAAGAGCAAGGAGACGAGCGAAAACGAAGCGACCCGGAAGTGACCATTTCCGAGAGCGGTTATGGTGCTTTGAATGGGGAGAGAGGCGGGGTAATCGAGCAGAAGAGATTTTACGGCTGGGGAACCATTGGGCTTGGATAATTCGGTCCAGGGTTGGAGTTTGCGGAAGGCCATGTCGATGGGTTGGAAGAGGAGGTAGAGAATCATCCCGAGGAGAGACGGGATGAAACTATACAGAAAATTTGCAGCGGAATATCCAGATCCGTTGGGGTCAGCAACAACCAAGGGTTTGAATCCATGGCGTATTGCTGTGGAGGGAAGAAATGATATGACGATCAATGCGAGCAAGAGGAGAAAAGCCGTAATAGACCAGAGAACCACGAATGTGTCACGCAGAAACCACGGAATGTATCGGAATCGAGTAGCGGTATCATGAAGAAATGGAAGATTTTCTTCCAAATCGGGCGCGCCGCCGCCGGTGCTAATTTTCCTCTCTGCTTTTCCGCCTTCTAAAGTGTATCGTCTTATAGGCGCTCCTGTTTCTCCAATCGAATAAAAGATACCTTGGGTAGGATTGGGGGTCCTCCAGTATCCCAATCGATCACTTCGGTCTGCTAGCTTGTTCCTGATCTCCTGTTTAGTCTTCATGGTCTCGGTCCCGGGATAATGTCTCAGACTATTACTTCGTGGTAATAGCGCGATCAAATCGGCTAATGATCGAGGATCCCATAACAATCCCGTTGTTCGACGGAAGAAAAAAGCCCCAATGAGAACTAATCCCATAGACATCGATATGTAGATCGCAACCAAAGTCCACGCAATTGCTTGCACAGCAGTCCATTTCCAATGTCCGTCTACCAATATCACAGAGAACAAACATCCCTGAAGCGGAATCGTAAAAATAGATAACCACAAACACGATCTTCCAATATCAACCATCACGGGACCGTCCCATCTCGGCCATAACATATGGCGTGGAAAAGCTTCCAAAAACAACGCGTTGGTTCGGGGCTCTGCATCTTCCATGGCCATCAACGTATACGGCATTATTCGCGTAATGGCAGCCATGACATATTGAACGTATAAAAATATGCACGCTCCCAGAATCTGTGGTAAAAATCCAAATATAACATATCTACCCCCATAAATACCGGCATCCCATGCATAAAGACCATCGTGATAATTCGAATAGATGGCGCAGAACATAATCGCTGCAGTCATCAGTAGACATAATGTGATAATCGCTAGCAATGAAAAATGTCGTAAGATCGTGGGGCAAAATTTTAGCTCCGGGTATCGTTTGGTGTTGGGAGGGGCTAGTGTGGGGATGAATATCTCGGCGTCCTTTTCGTTATGAGGTGAGCGAACTGCTTGAGGCGCTCGGATGGGTATTCTGCCGTCGTCTTCGGTAGGTGGTTTCGAGAGGGGTTGTGTAGCGTTGAAACCAAATAATCGGCCAGGCCCAGGCGTAGAACGATGTTTTCTGATGAGTGCGAGTTCTGCTCGTGTTGGCCGTTGGGGAATATAGCGGGTTTCATCTGGAATGATTCTTTCCACTGGATACTCGTCGGAGCTTTGCGAATTGGTTGGTTTTTGACCTTGCTCGAGTTGCTGTGCTCTTCTTGCTTCTCGTCTCGCTTCCTCATCTCGTGTCAATTGATCGATCGCGAATCGGATAAATGGTGTATCGTCATTATTGGGAGTCGGCGGGCTCTCATCCTCAACCTGTTCCGACATTCTTCTCTGTCTCCCCGAAGCTTCGGCTTCCGTACCCCTTATCTGCTGTTTATCAAACCGAACCATATTACTATTGTATCTCTGATGAGAAGCTTCCCAATCGCTTGCTCTGATCAAAGGCACTTCTGTCGAATCTCCCAAGCTCTCGTGGCTGCGTTCCGGTGTACGAAAACGAGATGGAGGGGTTGCCCACCGTGTCACCGTAGCGGCATCAGAATTGCTCGATGTATGTGACGGTGTGTTTTCTCCGTAGCGTACATCCACACCGCTAAGTAACTCGGAGGTTCGCACCTGTTGCAATTGTGGTCGTGAGTCTATGTACAAGGTCTACGTCAGTAAAATAAAACAAAAAATGAACATACAAAAAAAGTAAAATAGACAGGATGTCAAAATGTCAAAATGTAGGGGAAAAGGTAACAACTCACGCTTAACTCTCCGCAAATCCAAAGATCCAAGATTCATCATCCTGTAAGCAACTCCGCCAATAATAACATGAGCAATTAATTAAGGAATGCATCTTCAAGGTTTGTGCGCGAAGAAAGATCTATTAGTTAAAAAAATGGCAGGTCGAAAAGATGGCTGGATGTTGGTGTTGGTCGCCGCCGTGAAGGGTTTTCGAGCAGGGTCTGAACAAAAAGGGTGGCTGGGAAAGCGTCTAGTTTTCCTCAGAAATGATAATACTTCATCATCCTCAGGTAGTTCAGGTTACCTGTAAAACACGTTTTGTGTCGGATCATGGCGATTTTCAAGGTATTGCCAGCCTCTTTTCTCAAATTGATCAATTGAACAGAGATACGTTGCACTGGCACTACTGTACCATAACGGGGCCAATTGGGCATTAGCAGACGTCAGATGGGGGATTTGTTGTCTCGCTTGCAGCAAGGGAACCTGCAGGTCGTTAATCTTGTTATTTTGTGATTTTCTTATTTTTGAGAATAATGAACAGAAATCTCTGTCCTGTAGTACAGACACCACGAAAGTACAATGATATTCCATCCTAAACTTACGAGTGAAACTCATCGTTACGATTTATAAGTAAGTATTGTGCTCCAGATCTCTGTCCAGGGCTTATCAGAGACCGTTTGTCGTCAATACCTTATCGTGTTGCCAATCAATGTAATTAATAAATAATAAACATTTTTCCGTTCCACGCTCCTCTTTCAGGAACAACCGTTCCTTGCTAACCAGTAACCACAACCATTTAGAAGAGTTTCTGAACTCCACTCAGAAGTATGATTGGTTCATTACTACCCCTCATAATTTATAAGTTCTAACGAGCATATTTTAATACCCATTGTTGTGCCCCTCATGTTCCTGCTCAACCCTTCTCCACTCTCCTCCGCTCTTTATTAGAATATCTCTTTAGCTCCATGTCCTAGAAGCCTCCAGATTCACGCTCCCCTCTTTAATCTCCGTTTTAGCTCTCTCCCCTTTCCCCGCAAATCCGCTAACCATAGTAACGCTCGGATTAAAGCTTTATTCTTTTTACCACGCTTCTAACTCTCTTTTCCAACTATATATGCCACTAAGATCCTGGGAAGATCTATGCATCGCATTCATTTCACCCCTCCTGGCTTTGCTAAAGTTAAGTATATGCTTTGTGAGACGCAAGGGGTTCGATGATCTGAACCCTTCCATTCGTCTTAAAGGCGCATGTATCCGTGTGGTGGCCCGAATGTTTCAGGAGACGCGAGTAACCGTCTGAATTTATCAAAAAATATATCGTAAGTACAGGCTACCGGGATATATATTCTATTGTATGCCCATATATCTGAAGAAACATCTGTTGCGTTGTGAGCTGAGTTGTAGCGTTCAGGTGTTTTCGGGGGCTTGGGTAGCATTCGCGTAAGGGGTAGAATGAAGGGATATGGTCAGTTCAAAGTGTGTATCGAGAAACAGATTTATATCTACATGTTGCAACTGCGTAGTGAAGATGATAGAGGTTCAATATTGACATGTTGCTTAATAGACAAATGCCTGAAACAACAGCAATAAACAGTTGTTCCAAATATTCAAAGTACGCTCTCTGAGTGACTAATTGCACGTACACATGTATACAATAAAATGGGGGTGAAAATAATCTTATTCGACATCGCGATTCATCAAAATGATTTTATTTTCGGCCGCTCAGTTTATCTGGAGGAACGAGAATCCAAAACCCAATGTTTCCTGTCAGAAACAATCCACAATATATACAAGTATACAAGAAAGCAAGATAAGAGCTTAACTCCAACACTAAATCCCCTGGTATAAAACATTCAATCACAAAAATTTCCCAAACGCCACTCATATTGAAACATATTTCTCTTTAATTCAATCCAGAAGCTTTATTCCTCTCCATGAGTTCATCATGATCATGCACCACGACCTGCGGTATTGGCAAACCCAAGGTACTACTCCTGCTCCTGGCCAAGAACGTAGATACTGAAGCTTGCGTGGGACTCGCCACCATACTTTCCACGATATATGGATCTGAGAAACTTCTTCGAGTTTGTTTGTATGAGTCGAATCTAGTATCTCTTGTATGATTGTAACTTAAGCGGCGAGGTCTCTCAGTGGTGTGATCATTTGCTTCAAGGTCGGTTGTTGCTTCTATGGCGGTAAGAGACTTGTAAGCCTGGGGGAAGGCATCAGGGAAGGGTTCGGGAGTGGAGTCATAGCTGTTGTGTTTGAGGTCGACCAGCTCATATTTCGCGGCTTTGAGGTTGCGGTGCATGATTATGGAGCCATGTGCTAGAGGAATATAGAAGGCGAGTCTGTAGAGGTTATGTAAGCCGTTGCTGCAATGCCATACTAATGAGGGTGGAAAGATAGACATACAGTAAGACAATATCAACAACCAAGCTAACAAAACTCGGCATCGTCTTCTTAACGACACCGAAAGCATTCCACAAGCTGACTACGAACAAGGCTGTCCAGCTTGCACATTTGAAAATATTCATCATGAGAAAAACAATCGGCTTTAACTTGTGTCTCAACATGAGGACAATCTCTGTAATAGTGAGGATGATGCACAAGCCGATGAATACAATGTAGACCCATCCAATACTAGGTTCCGTCAGTATTCTTGCTTAAAAATGAAGCTATGGAATGTATATGCTTACCTCAAAGCTGTTCGAACGTCGTCGTCATAGCTGTCATCATCAAAATCATTGCGCATTATTTGAGCAATACCCACGGCAACTATAGCAAAAGTGAAGCCGGGAAATAGAATTTGAATAATCCAGCAAGGTATCAGGATCAGTCTCCGCCAAGGAGCATAAGGATGTTGACTTGCCATGATGTGCATAAACGATGTATCTATACTTAAAAATAATGGACTATATATGGGGCTTCTGAAGCACAGCACGAAGATAACAAACAGATAAAGCCCTATATATATGAGGGATCAACAATGAACAGACATTAAAGCAAAAGATAGAGAACAACGGCTGTGTATAACAAGCCTTGCATCCCAAACAATACCTACTTAAGCTGTAACCAATCAATGATGACCTAACTGCACAATGTATCCATTCTTCAAATCTTCTCCAGTAACCCCATTCAAAACCATGTCGTGCCGCATCAACGATTGCGCATTCGCTCTATACTCACTGAGACAACGCATCAGCAAACCGATGAATCATATTTAGCTCAGCCTCGACCCATCAAACTTTGATAGGCCAGTCCAGCGACCAAATGACTAGCGTTCGTATAAAGACAAAGCTTCCATTGCTCACTATACAGATAATTACTAAATAATCTGTGGAGCTGCAGTATTTCGGAAAGCTTCGCTTCCACGACTGACGTGCAAAAAAAGGTCGATGATTGACGGAATCCCACAGCCCTGAAGAGAAGCTTAATCTTAGATTAGACAGGACAATCAGGCTTGTATGACACCCCCATCAACACCATCAGCACTCTATTTTTGGCACTTCCCCGCCTTTGATCCACGCAATGAAAGATTCGACTCCTGGTTGCCCCCAGCGTAAAAAAGACGGTATGGCATAGTATGATTGAGTAGAGATTCTCGAAGCCGTTTTCCGAAATTCGATAACCTTTCGGTTTCTTGTATGTGTTTTAGGATTGTTCCCTGCAGCGAGCTACAAACTCACAGCTAGACTTCTCGTTAGGCTGACTTTTTGTCGACTTTTTACCGTCGATTGGTTGGCGCGTGAATCACGTGAGATATATGCAGCTGTTTCTGCGGCTGCCCGGACATGAATGGTGCCACTAATCATGAACTCGTGTCCAGGTCCATCATGTAATGTACCGAGGCCGATAACGATCATTCCGACATTATACTAAAAATAGATTTCTGCCTGACACAAAAAAAAATTCTATAATTTGTATAGTGCGCTTATAGAAATCTTTGAAAAATAAATTGTATTGTATAGAGTGTAATCTTATTGTATATTACTATATCACTAAAATTATAAGCTAGCAAATTTCAAATCTCGTATATAATTATATCTAAAGATAGTCTATAAACACTAACTACTCGAGATCACCTGATGGTCGAGTTATATGATTGGTGGGTTATATGATCTGATTATAATACTTAAAATATCATTATTTAAAAAAAAAATCGAAAATATAATGAATTTAAAAGTATAGAAAAATAAGAATTTATTATAAATACATCACTAAATACTAAATACGTTTTTAATTCAGGCAAAAATCTATTTTTAGTATAATATCGAAATGATTGTTATCGGCCTCGGTAAATGACCTAAAGTAAAAAAGTATGTAAGTAAGAAGGGAGACATATCATGGGCGTCAAATCGACATGAATTAAGCTTTTCTATTTTTAGCAACACTGTCGAATCACCGAACAGTCGCCACGCAGCTGCTGCGGCTCAGCAGTATATCTTCATAATAGCTCCATTTGTTTTTATCATTCTTTGGAACCTGAGTGGGGTCATTATTATTTTAATGGCTGCTTAAGATATAACAATCTTTCTAAGATCAAGCATGATTCCATCGTTTGATTGCCTTTATCAATACATAATCTCAGGCCTAGGGCGACCCCGAATATGAGTTATATTGTCTACTTCATTGTAGCCTTGCCATGTACTCCCCTGAAAATTACTCATTGTTCAAAACCTTGACTTCAACCCATTGCCACTAATTAACACTTCTATCTTCAACTGCTCTTCAAGATCGGAAAGTTACCCGTCCCTTGAGCCGAACCAGCGCATTCCATTCCTCGAATGATGTTGTAATCACCAAATTAACCCGCTGCTATAGCTACTGCACTCAGCCTCTTGAGATCTCCACTCCACCCCACTTCCTCCGCCCCAGAAAATCTCGATCAATCCTTCGGAAATCCTCCAAGAATTCCATTCCCCGTTCTACTTGTATGGCTAATCGAAGATTGACTTTACTGACTCCGGTGCATTGGGTTTGGTATGTTTATTAGTGGTTCTACGATGTATATCCGAGTACTCGAGCCAATTGTTGAACCACTACCTGAGCATTTCCTAGGCATCAAAATTATCTAGCCTCTCTCCTCGGCAGACATTTCGACTTATTAACACTTTATCTTCTTTGAATCATATTACGATAATGATGCTTTATTAACTGTTACACCGAGAGGAAGAATGCAGGATAGTTCTAATCTCATTGTCTATTTGTTTCCATCATATTCTAATCTCTAGATACATTATTAAATACAGATTGCAAGACTTCGATTCATGGATCCAACTAACTCTACCTTCTATCCAACTCAAATATAAGGGGACCATCCTCAATATTAATTAGATTTTCCAACTAAGGCTTTCTATCCGGGAATCCCAAATCCACACCGAATGCTGGGAATACATATCGCATGAGTTTTCCATTCTTCTTCAGGTCATCTGAATAATCGTTGAGGATCTTCATATCAGCATCGTCTAGTTTTACGATGTTCATGTTTGCCTTTATTCTATCGAGAGTAACGGACTTTGCGAGGACCGAACTTCCTCGAGCAACTGTTGCTTATTAGCATAACTCAGAACTATGAGAGGATATATTCGAGAAGGAGATCTTACCATGGTAGCTGAGCAGGATTGAAGCTGGTGGTACATCCCTCTTCTTCGCAACCTCAACAATTGGGGCAGCAGTAAACAATGGGCTACCAGTACTTCCAAGAGGACTGTAAGCTGTGATGTGGATTCCCTTCGACTTGCACAAATCGTAAATTTCCTGCTGTGGCAACGAAGGGTGATTCTCAATTTGGTTGACAGCTGGAGTGATAGTAGCCTTCGAAAATAATTCTTCCAAATTCTTCACACTGTAATTGGAAACTCCGATGGCCTTAGTCTTACCGGTTTTGGAGACTCTCTCGAGTTCTTGCCATGTTTGGGTGTGGGACCATTCTGTTTGAAGATCGCGGGAGCCATCGGGATGTTTGGGGAACAACTCGTGGTTTCCTGGGTGAGACGTTAGATTACGCGATAAAAATGAAGGGGGCACGGGGGGTAACAGGGTTAGTGAAAGAAACCTGCTCACCATTTGGGTTCATAGGAACTGGCCAATGCATCAAATATAGATCAACATAATCCAATCCCAAGCTCTTCAAACTCTTATCGAGAGCCTCCTCGACCCGTGTATGATATGTACACCATAATTTGGTAGTGATGAAGATATCCTCTCTCTTAATTCCGGATGCGAATGCTTCCTTGAGTCCTTGTCCTACTTCATCTTCGTTTCCGTAAACATATGCTGCATGATTTCGTTAGCTAGGATTTCATTTATCCCCACATTTATGAAGCCAGAGGGTGAACGTTCAGAGGCAGATGGAAGAAGAAGGTCATACCGCAATCAATATGTTTGTATCCAATTGACAATGCGTAGGAAACAGCTTTTGCAACTGCACCCGGCTCGGATTGCCATGTACCAAGTCCTAACGCAGGAATTTCGGCACCGGTATTGAGCTTGAATCTCGTATCAGCCATTGCGTTCTTATTCGACTATGTTTGTTGGTATGTTGGTATGTTGTTGATTCTCTTTGATTGATTGATATGGAACTGGAGAGACAGACAGACTTTAATACGACGTGGCATTTTGAACATGGGGGAAGGGAACTTAGTACTTGGATAGTAGTATTTCGAGCTACTACACCCCAAGGTGGAGGAATGATGAAATATCTCTCAACCCCACCATACAACCCCCACCAATCCCACTTCTGCGGAAGACTACTAGTAGATCAACAATGAAGATCTTGAAGAGTAGCAAAGCTAGTACAAACTGTATGGGTTTATTTTTCATGGGATGCTTTCTCTTCACGCTTTGCTGAATTTTGTACGAAGCGATGCTCATGCTAGTATCCATAAGCCCGAGACTGTACCTGCACGATTCGGATGCATCAAAAAATTCTTTCATTCCTGCTCCACGCCCGATTCGATAACGTATTCTGTTTTTGTTCTCTCCTAAACTTTGAAGGTCGCGATGATACTTCGTTTGCTATATCCTGTAATGCTGGGTACTATGTTACGCATGAGTTTGATCATGATGGAACAGCTGTGCCTCGCGGTGGCTGTTTCCAGCGGCTTCAAGGTAACCTGCAGTGGTATCATTGTGGTTACAAATTACGCTGCATCTTGTTGTATTCTTCGCCGAGTTTCTTAGATCCTACCGGCTCGCTCCCAATCATGCTCCATGATTCTTTGGCCTTTTCTTACAGACTGAAGTCGATTGATGCACTGATCTTGTTATCAACGACTGGAAGTTTGTACATAGAGCTTTCCTACACAGGCATTGGTGGGAGCGTCTCGTTGCGCTCTTTTCAGCCACACAAAACGGCAATGAAGCAAGACCGATACCTTTTCATGAATCAAAGTTATTGTTGCATATACAAACAGCCTGGTATAGGCATCAAGTGAATGGCCATACTTCCTCAGGTAAGACTTCAATCTCTGGATTCTCCTAGAGTTTTGCAGAACGGCTAGCTCGTATTAGTGGTTACTGAGCTCCTATTTATATGGGCATATAAGGCTGGCCCAGTAATTGGAACTCATCCATTGAATTCAGCATGTTGGTTTACAAAATGTTGTACATCAGTCACTAAGACCAAATACTCCGATAACCATGAGAAAATATCAAACAGGTTATCACCAAATTTAGCCAAGATAGACATTGCGGCAATTGGTATGCAATGCTTTTATGAGACCGATGAGGCTTTCAAATTCCAAAGATTTGAGAAGGCGATGCATCTTGGTAGACCCTGGCATGGGAGTTCAACAGGTATGGCAAATGTTTCTTCTCAGTACATAGTCAGTTTTCATCTAGTTTGCCTAATTGCAACAGCTCCATTCACATATCGAGTCGCTATCTCCGATATCAGTTCACTGAATCTCGCCCACATCTTTTACCAGCACATTGGACTACGGTGACCGTGCGTCACTTCTCAAAGGCAGTCAAACTGCAGAGCTCGCAGAGGTACTTGGTAATCCTCATTTAGTCGATACATCGGCACCTTTTAAAAATGGCAAACATAAAAATGTTCGTTTTGAGTCAAGGAATTCTAGTCACTCATTAGCTAGTTTCAACGATGGGATATACTTGTAAGATCAAGGAAATCGTGGCAGATAATTCCCTTCCGTGAAGGAAGAATCAAGACGCCCAGAAGTCAACTGTGCTTCCCATTTGATAAATACTACATGTATTTGCCGCGACACCGAGGATTGGACACTCAATGTCCTACGCAAACAGTCACGGGAGAGACAATTCAACATATGTTTTACAATCACCAAAACAAAATTCAATATCCACTCTGCTGGCGGACAAAGTATTGATATTCATGACCGATAGTGCGAAAAGATCATCTCCATTCACTGCTCTATGCAAGATCTCCAGTTGGAAGCTCTTAGCCACTACAAGATACGGTGCGACACGGCGATAGTTGTTGCGCTTGTCTATACTCTCCAATCAGGATTGACCGCTTAATTTCAGATCTTTCTTTACAGCCATAGAGTTCTACCCAGCGCGGCAGTAGTACTTTCTTCGAGGATCCAGGTTTTCGTGTTGTTATCAAAGCACATCCAATTCGCGTAGATTCTTCATGTCAACCTTTACAGCCGCTCTGTTACGCTTACCTGGGATTGACGTAACTTACCATTCCTACGAGCTTCGAATAATAGATATTATTGTAACGTGTTCGAAATCTTTTATCGGTTAAGGTTGTTACTCCTGCGGCTAGCAGATTGCCGCGGCGGCTTCGAAGATATCCCGGGAATTTATACCAATCAGCTGTGTGGTGTCCACATTACTTGTTCATTCATGTAAACATTTCATTTCTTCGCCTTTGCTACTCTTTCTGTGCGCTCTCACGACTACAGCCATCGCAGTCCTAGAGCCCCTTCAGCATAAATAACACCACCCCTTACCACCCTTAAAAATGCGCGTCCATGTTGTTGCAACGACTCCTGCCGTGGCTTTTGCCGTCAAGCAAACTTCATTTTCTTCCTATTTGTGTGGGAAGGATACGGATGACGCAGTACCCGCTTTTGTAGGTCCTGATTGTCAATATTGTATCCTGTTTAAAGACCTAGTGTAGGTATAGAAAGAAGCAATTTTTATAAAGGGGTTGCTATAAGGCTAGCGCTAGCGCTTTCGCTTTCACTTGGTTGTTACTACTACAGTTATATGACTTGAGTTCATTTACTGATGTTCATACACTTCCTTTTGTTGCGCTTACAACAATATACAAATCTCAAAATCTGTCATTGAGACAAAGTAACTCTCAACTTGAATGGCTGGAAACACATATTTATCCCCCGCTAACACCGGCACGTATCCCAGTATAAATCTTCTGTGTGCGCCTGGGCTTGATACCGCCATTGATGCAGCTTTTAAGAACGAACCTGGGTACGAGATGACAATTCCGTGTTTGCCGAACTACGGGCGTAACCATGGTACACATGGGGATTTTAACATGGTAGTTTCGACTAAAGATCAAGGAGCTGCTCTGGCAAACGTTGTTATATGTGTCGCTGAACCGAGAAATTACGAAAATGAAAGAATCTACAGAATTCTTCGCGGAAAGTATGGGCATCAAGCGGGTAATCATCAAAATGGATTGACCTTGGATTCTTGTTCCGGATGATGCAACTTGTCCGGAGCATGCTTTATTATGAAAAATTTAGCAAGTGAGATTTTGTTATGATTCTCCTCCTGAGCAAATTGTACAAAGCTAACCGAGATGCTTCAAAGTTACCCGTGGGATATTATCTATCAACTTGTAGTTAATACTTCAGAATTGAAATTCTTCCATATTATCACCAGAATATATACAAATTGATGAAGCATTATGAATGAGCTGTGTATAAGTAATTAGCTGATCTCTAATTTACAATGTCGATTTGTATTCTATTGTATCAATTCAAACAAAATGATTAGGAGAGAAATGCTCAGTTTGATGAAATTTGGTACTAGATTTGAGTTGATAATTTTATGTGAAATGAATCGATAATATCATAGCTGCAACACCAGGAGACACTTGAATCATCTAGTTCGGATAACAAGATCAGATTAAGGCTACCCGAATGTCTAGTCTAGACATTAATGTTTTTTGAAGTACGATCCAAATTCGACTCCGAGATTGACCTTCCTCGCCATTGTCCAAATCTAAATCCAAGAAAGGGTTTCGATTTCCTAGCCAAAGTTTCAACAATGAGTATCTGGTGTCCAATTTGAGCTCTAATACCATTGTCCAGCCCAAAACCCGCTTGAGCAAAAAATAGGGATTCATGCCAATTCTAGCCCAAGGACTGAATCCCAATACCAACGACATAGAAGTGCGCGAGTCTCTTTACCACATCCTTTTTCCCTCATCGCGTTCGCTACCGCGTCCAAATTCCTTGCTCCAGAATTTTGCCCACTCTTCCAGAACAGGAGCACTATACTCTTCGCGCTTTTGTTCAAAGTAATTCCGTATAAAGAAGAGCGGAACTTCCAAACTTGATACCGCAATGTGCGGAAATCTCATCGATAGGCGCTTTTTCCTTGTCAGACCCTTCCCAGAATTATAAACTCCTTTGAAAATAAGATCAATTTTTATTGAAAATAAACACGGTCAGAATCTTGATCTGAAGACCTTCTAGAAAATTTCTCATAAATGTCCTTGATTCTGGGACTAGTATTGTATCTGGTCTCACTGTCATATTCCTTGAGTTCGTTGTCGATGGCATCTACCACTTTAGCTTCTTCGCCTCGTTGATCTTGCCGTGTTCTGAAGTTCATCCTCGGAAGGCTAAGCCATTGATCTCTGAGGAATTTATCATTATTGATATATTTTGGGGGGTGGCGGTATATTGTTACGAGCGACGTAACATAAGCACGAGACCTGGGCACCAAGTCACGTGGTTGGCTCAGTCTGCCTCAGTGGGATAGACACTGAGCCATGAAAGGACAAACAAACCAGTACTGAGCCGTACTGATCACACTGAGCAAGAAGGTCTATATAAGGGAATGGGTTTCATTACAA
>JBBMOJ010000487.1:0-29374 GCA_038090695.1 Sclerotinia spermophila | reverse complement strand
CAAACAGAAATCTATTTTTGGGGTTTTGTCGGAATGCGTCAAATAGGCCTCGGTAATTGGTAAGGAATAAATCAATTTCCAACGACAATCTATCTTATCTTTCTCTTCCTTCTCTACTGGTTCCTCCTTAAAATTCTATTTAAGCATACACTTCTTGATTGTGTTGGAAGATTGGATGGAAGTATGTATTCTCGTCGTCGCTGTTATCACTGTCCTATCGTCCGACTATTCGACCTATCTCAACCAATCTTCAAGGTCTGTCTCGGTCGCCATTTACTGCATTCCAACCTTAACCAATTCTCAGGCCTCGACCATTGACGCTGTCTCTTTCCTCTATCAACTTCGGTGGATCAAAGACGAGTTCTTAGAATCCATTTAGATAGGCATTACATGGTGATGCATGGCAATGCATTATAGTCCACAATGAGTACACACGGCATGCTATGTTAATGAGTTGTTTCTGCGGACAGGAACATTGAGGAAATGCTTGATCACACTTTAACCTCATCAAAAGATTTTATTTTTTTCATTAGAGTCGCATTCTAGCAAGACCAAGTTCATTCCCATATAATCTCAGTAGATTGTAAAAGCTTATTAAGACAAATTACCATACTAGGTATGCACAGGGAACTCGTCGAAGTCGATCATAAGTTTCCACGACACGCGTCAGCTCATATCATCCATCCCCCGACTCTCCTTTTTCTCGAGTTATTTTTATAGCTCGACTAGCAACTCACCAAATCAATCTTGGTTTATATGAGGTGTCTAGAGATATATTTCCAGAAAGCCAAAACGACTGCTATATTTATTCTTGTGGCTTTCTATGAGCTTCTAAATGCCTTCTCTCCAATATATCAAATCTTGGTAAATTTCTAGTCGCATTCTGGAAAACAAGAGAAAGAGAGAGAGTTCAATGCATCATGTCTCCTTAAGTTGTTGGTTCGCTGTACTCTATACAGAGTCGTTTAGACTCCAGCATTTATTTTGGATGTTGATGTTATCTTACAACGGATATGTGGGGCAATGTCAAGAAATTCCCTGTGATAACTCAACTATGCACCACACCGGTCCTTGCAGTGATGGGCCCATAATACCAAACCTTTTAAAGTGTTCTTCACATGTCGATTACATTCATTCCCCGCCCTCAAATCCGAAATCTAATGGTGACATTGTTGTCTTACATGGAAACCTCTCCCCAAATTACGAGCCACAGATTACCTCTTATCATGTTCTCATCGGTTTGTTTCACAGGCATACATGATTGCATTATGACCAGAGGCCAATGGACCGCCCCTTGCAACCGTAAGAATACCCCTCTTATTTCTTAGATGATTCGGAAGATCAAAATCTCAAACTGGAATGATCCTTTGCTTATCATTTTATTACATGTCATCTTATCTCTTAATTGACTGTCTTCCCGTACAAGCAACATTTCCCCCTTAAATACAGTACATATCCCAACTGTGTCCAGAAGTACTTAGTCACTGCCGAACGTTGAATGATGGTACGAAACGCTGCCGATGAAACATGAGTGCATTGTTGAACCCGATCGACACCTTTTTATGAGCTGGACATCTTCATCTCTTTGAGATTAGTTCGTTATGTCTTTCCAAATGAACTGAAGTACAGTCACGTGAATTGACACAGCCTCGAGAATTATGGTGGGTCAACTAATTAATCTCTATTTATGGTATCGCTTGGGGCTGGCGAAAAGTATGGGTACGATGTACCGTTTCGGGACCGTGAGGGATGAAACGCGTAATAACATGAAGGCTCGCTGGTTGGAAAATGAGAAATTATTCCTTACGTGGAGAATAACATTTTGAACAAGATAAGTTTGACTTGCCACGCCATCCAAAGCATCATCTTTTTTAATCATCTCCTCTTCATTCTCTCCTGTCTCTTATCCTCTCTCTTCCCCTTGCCGAGCATTTTCAATTCTCGCCTTTCTTACATTTGTTACTTATAGATTCGAATTCTTGGCATCTGTAGGGCTGAATCTTATATCAACCACACTCATTACTCTTCTTGCGTCTCTGCTTCTTCCTTATTGACCGCCGAAGAAATCTTTTATCGTTCCTCGTCTTTTTTATTTTATTCATTTATCTCAAATCTCGTCTTACAAGATGAAGTAAAGCACAATATTTGGGCTTCTTGCCTCTGTTGCCTCATTTGGCATGGCTGCAGCTGCTGGTACTCCAGTACTGGCAGCAAGAGCTTCATCTACTTCAGATGTTGAAGCTGTTACAATTTCGGGAAACGGTATGCTTTCCAAAACTACTTCGTGATCTTATTATTGACTGCTTTCAGCGTTTTACAAGGGTAGCGATCGTTTTTACATTCGTGGTGTCGACTATCAGCCAGGTAAAACTATTGATCCTTTCCGCCAAGGCTTTGTAACTAATCTTCGCGAACAGGTGGAGGAACTGGTACTACTTCCGATCCCATTGCTAATGCGACTGCGTGCAAGAGAGATGTCGAGTATTTCCAAGAATTAGGAATCAATACGATCAGAGTTTATGCTGTTGATAACACTGCGGACCACGACGAATGCATGGGATACCTCGCTGATGCCGGCATCTATCTTGTTCTTGATACCGATACCCCTCTTTACTCCCTCAACAGAAACGAACCCAAAGAATCATATAACAGCGTATACCTTCAATCCATTTTTGCCACCATTGACAAGTTTGCCAATTACACCAATACTCTTGCTTTCCTCTCCGGTAATGAAGTCATCAATGACGTGAACAACACCGACTGCGCCCCCTATGTCAAAGCTATCGTTCGAGACATGAAGGAATACATTGGTAGCCGAGGTTATCGATCCATCCCTGTCGGTTATTCGGCTGCAGACGTTGCTTCTAACCAATATATCCTCGCTGAGTACTTGAACTGCGGAACGGATGATGAACGATCCGATTTCTACGCAATCAATGACTATTCATGGTGCGATCCTTCTTCCATGACCACATCGGGATGGGATACTCTCATTAAAAATTACACTGGCTACTGTATTCCTCTCTTGTAAGTCAATCCATTTGATCTTGTCTTGATGATTGTGATTCAGAATGTCTGACAAATCCCAAAGCATGTCCGAGTTTGGTTGCATTACCAACACCAGAAAGTTCACCGAAATCGCCGCCCTATATAGCACTGAAATGACCGCCGTCTTCTCTGGAGGTCTTGTGTATGAGTACTCTAACGAGGGTAACGGATATGGTCTCGTGGATATCAGCGATGGAGCTGTCTCTACTACTGAGCAATTCACATACCTCAAGGAGGCATACGCAAACACTACTTCTCCAACAGGCGCCGGCGGAGCCGTTACCACTACCGGATCTGCAAGCACTTGTCCAACCGAAAGTTCTGATTGGGATGTCACCGGCGACGCGCTTCCAGCCATGCCTACTCCCGCTAAGAAATACATGACTAGTGGTGCAGGTACTGGACCTGGTTTGAATGGAGCTGGTTCTCAAGAGGCTGGTGACACTGAAAATGAATCTCAAGGTACCGCAACTGCAGGTTCGGGTGCCGTCACTTACACTGCTTCTGCTGGTTCGTCGAGCTCTACCTCTTCTTCCAGCGCCGCCGATGGAAGAAGTGCCAAGGTCGATATGGGAGCATTTGGAGTTGTCATAGTAACCCTTGTCAGTGTGGTCGGTGGCATGATATTGCTTTAATCGTGGAGTTCAATGCGGGGGTGCAGATAGACTTTTCTTCTTTCTAATTTTCTTTGTGTCTTTGGTATACATAAAATGTAATTGATTAAATTTGTGTATAATTCGGCTTTGCCTAAGCATTTTATCTTACGTGTTGTCGTTCCTTGGCAGCGTTACACTGTCAAAATTCTTATGCATTGACCCCGTTAACAAGTATTGGATTTCGAATATGTGCACAGGAAGTTAGGCCTATTGCCATTCGTGAGCCGCCTTCATGCCTTCTCGCTTAATGACCTTCAATCAACTTCTGAGCGAAGTCTTGTCTTAGTCTTCTCATTTTTCAATATACTCGCAATAAATTGGGTTTAAGTTCTTCCAAGCACTATTCTCACTTGCCTCCCAGGTTTGTTTCAATCTTACAGTCGGTGAGCGGAATGCGGCTGAGATTCCCCAATGCGGGGTAATGCAGTGGCCGCATATTGCACTGTATAATACGACGGTGTAACATCTATCATACTTTTCTGCCCGAACATCTTACAAGGCTACATTTGAATGCTTATGGCTTTGACTTCACTGAGACATGAAGCACCAACGTGACGAGTTAGCTGAATGTGGAGTCATGATATTTCTGACCGTCATCAAGCCATCGTCTATTGCACAAAATGTACTGGATATGCATACGAATATCACGATATATGCATCACGCCATTCCACTGCCAAATGCATTTGCTCTCACTGATATATCAGTGATTCGTGTAGTAAGTTTCCTTCATTCAGCTGAGTTCTCGTGATTATCTTGGCGCGAAGCTCGGTAGCTTTCCGAGTGTAGGTAGCCGTATACAAGGACATTTGGAACGCCCCCACGCGCTTTTATCCAACTATGCCAACACAGCATTCAGAGGTAATTATATACTCCTAAGGTTTTCCATTGTTGTTTTAAATCACTCAAACTCTCTCATTCTACCTCATTCTGATAGCTAAGCCTTTGCACAGCTCACATAAGAAAGCGCATACGCGGTACTTGGCAATCATGACTGCCATTCCGGCACTCAACTACCCTGTTACCGGGCCTCCAAAGCCTTCACCAACTCCTGCTGATGGTAAGGCTTCACTTCTGTCTACTTTTCATTGTGCTAAAAAAAATCAGGATCTATTCCTTTGAGGCGTGAAATTCGTGATCTCCAACGTAACTTTCCTGATCAATGGACACTTTACATACTTGGCCTTCAGGCCTTTCAACAACTTGACGAGAAGTCAGATCTATCATGGTATGGAATCGCAGGTACGTATTCTTGAGTATGTTCACTGTAAATATGTATCTTTCTGACTCGTCAAGGTATTCATGGACGCCCTTATCGTCCTTGGGGTGGAGTACAAGGAGACAACCCGGCTGGATGGCAGGGCTACTGTACCCACAGCTCCATCCTCTTTGCGCCATGGCATCGTCCGTATCTTGCATTGTTTGAGGTAGGTCTAGACAATACTCATTTTCTAATCAACACTAACATGTCAATACAGCAATACCTGTATCAAATCATACAAAAGATCGCTGCTACATTTCCCACTGCCACAAAGAGCCGTTACCAACAAGCTGCCCTGAATTTCCGTATGCCATACTGGGACTGGGCTGCTGCACCACCTACTGGCGATAAGTACTTTCCTACTGTTGTTGGACAGCCATCAATCCAAGTCATCACTCCAACCTCAAACAACAAACCAGTACAAATAAACAATCCCCTCTATTCCTACAAATTCAACCCCCTGAATCCTTTGAAGGGCGATTTCCCTAGCGCACCAGTATGAATATCATCCTTCAAAGTATTCTATCAAGCATTAACATCTTTAGGAATCACGATGGCCCACCACTCTTCGATATCCCACCAATGGAAGTGCAACGGCTAGATCTCAAGAACAACAGGTCTTTGATGCTATGGAATCACAATTCGATTCGTACCAAAGTAATGTTTACTTGATCATGAGGGATCCCAACTACAAGCAGTTCGATGCCTTTAGCAATCACCAGTGGGCA
This sequence comes from Sclerotinia spermophila, assembly GCA_038090695.1. Taxonomy (NCBI): domain Eukaryota; kingdom Fungi; phylum Ascomycota; class Leotiomycetes; order Helotiales; family Sclerotiniaceae; genus Sclerotinia; species Sclerotinia spermophila. The sequence goes on along the minus strand of JBBMOJ010000487.1, from coordinate 23,683 downwards.
TCAAACAATGCACCTGGAACATATGGTAGTATTGAGGATGTACATAATAGTGTTCATAGTGAAACAGGTGGGAGTGGTCAGATGGGCGATCCTGATTACGCAGCTTTCGATCCATTGTTTTGGTTGCATCACACGTAAGTCACAATTCTTCATATATTGACAATGTTAGAATTTTCTGTGATGTTGATATTCACCAGCAATGTCGATCGTCAATTCGCCATCTGGCAAGCTCTAAACCCCAACAGCTATGCAATAAACAAGCCTTCTATCGGTGGGACTTTTTCTATCCAAAGCGGCAGCCAAGAAACCAGCACTACTCCCTTGACGCCATTCAACAATGCAACTGGGAAGAGCTACTGGACTTCTGATGGCGTGCGTAGTACAGCCACGTTCAATTACGCCTACCCCGAGACTCAACAATGGAAATACCCTACTGTCCAGCAATATCAGACTAGTGTTCTGGCCGCAGTGCAGACATTGTATGGTGCTACTAGTAACCAATTCATGCAACTGATGGGAGTGCAAACTGCTGCCGCGCCTGAACAAATTTCTGCTCAGGCTGAAAAGGTTGTTGCAGCTGGCGGCGATGCAGCCCAGAAGCCTATTGGTGACGGGGGCGCTGCTTCATCTGCTGGCGGGCACAAGTTTTTGTCAGATCTTCTTCACAGTTCTGCCAAAGCTAAGCCTAAGCCGGGTAACGCTGTTCGAGGAGGAGAAGGTTTTGAATCTGAGATTGGAAAACGTAAGATCCTTTTTCAATACTCTGCTCATTCAGTAGCTGTCTAACAGCGTTTCAAGCATCTGAAGCTTCTACCACCGCAGCACCAATTAAATACCGCGAATACATCGCCAATATCCGTGCTCCCAAGCACATTCTCCACCAAACCTATCGCGTCAGAATTTTCCTCGGGGACTTCAATTCCGACCCTGCAACTTGGGTATGTCCACAACCTTTTCCCTTCTATCTTCTTTCCAAATCCTCCATTCCACCAAACTAATAAAGTACCCAGGCAACCGAGCAATCCACAATCGGCACCTTCTCATCCTTTGGCAAAGATCCCGAAACCACCGGCTGCGGAAAATGCATCAAGGACGAAGCACGCTCCCTCATGATTTCCGGCACCGTTCCTTTAACCCCCATACTCCTCAAACTGTACAAGAGCGGTGATCTCGGATCTCTCGAAACCGAGAATGTCATTCCGTACCTGAGACAAAATCTCCATTGGAGAGTCACGCTGGCTGATGGAACTGAGATTGATAGGGGTAATGTAGAGGGACTCAAAGTTAGCGTGGTGAGTACAGAAGTGAAATGTGTGCAGGGAGGGTTTCCGGAGTACAGTGGGGAGTATGAGGTGCATAGTGAGGTCACGGGAGGGAGACCGGCAGGCTTGGGTGAGGGAGATAGGGTTTAAAGATTTTTTTGAAGGGAGGCATGTGCTAGGTGGTTGAGGAAAAGGAAAATGAATAGCATTTCAATCTTTCTAAGCTACTTTGAAAATTCAAATGTTCTGTTTCTGACGTCAGTCTGCATTCGGGTTACTTTCCTATCACTGAAACCATGTGAAATTGAAACTATCATGATTTTTGACCTCTATTTGATGGCTGTGGCCTTGAAGCAACATAACAGTTATGGGAGATATATGTGGAGCCGACGAGGGTCGATGCTTCCAAGCTGGGGTAACACGCCCAATTCGTTAAGCACACCTGTGTCAGTGCCTCTGTTAATGGAGCAAGAATATGAATGCTTTCAACTTTCGACGGGTTTCCATTAACACTTACATGAATCCGTGATCCTTCTATGCGGTGGTCTTCAGAGTGCTGTCATAGCCTTGCCTCTAGTTGCTCGGCTCTATGAAGCTTAAAGGCTTGACTTCATAACTTTTGACGAAGGAATAGAGTTGTAGCATCAACCATAATCCAATGGGAATTTATCGTTGCGTTGATATGAATCTCATATCATCGTTGTTAATCCAAAGAATCCAGGGAATGAGGTGACGGAGCGTAATTTTATGATACATGCCGGGGATAGATTGTTCTATTAGAAGTAAAGTTATAAACGATTGACTAACTGTATTTTCTTGCCTGTACTATACATGGAGGGTGATATATCCGTAGCTTAAGTCTCCACAGTGGGGTGCATGGATGATGTGAATGTCTATTTCTGCTTGCTTGTGGTGGCTATAATGGGATGAGAGACTTGTAAATCAAGATTAAAGATTGAAGCCCCGACAGTGTATATACACTTGCCGACCACGTGCCTAACTAGGGTACGTCCTCACATCTTGATAGCTAGCCAGCTTTAGTGTTATCGATACTACACGTTTAATATCACGAATCCAACAGTTTCACACATTACGATGCTTTCCGTACTCAGACAATTAGAACGTTCATTTGATATAAAAATTGTGATATCATTACAAAAATTAAAATGCTTTTATTTCGAGAGTAAATATAAGCAGCTTATTCACCATCTTTCAGGTCATCCATCCAAGGAGCAAAATCTTCCACGAGATCATCATTTATATAATCCCCACGAATATAGACATCGCAGATTCTATGAAAAATCCTGCATACGTGACCCAATTGGTTAGAATCCGTCGTTTCGCTGGTGCGAGTTCTACCACAGTCGCAATGATCCTATTGCAATTTGCCGTTAGCATGTCTGCGTGAAGAAAAGGAATGGAGATGCATTATCAACTGCTAGGATATACTTACAACCTCTCCTCTGCGCATAGCCGTAATTTTCTCATAAAAGTTGTCCAGGGTTAACTTCAAACATTCGAAACAATGATAAAAATCCATCTCTCCATTCGTCTCAGCTCGGCGGTTTATAAAGCTGAGACAGTTGCATTCGTCGGATGCCTGGCAAGGTACTATGTCTTGGCATCCTTCTAAGACGCATGGTTGGGACACGCGCAGGCGAGCGATGGCGTGTTCTTGTCCTAATGCGGTGTAATCGTGGATGTAGTCGGTGATGCGGTGGGCGCAGGACTAAGAAAGGGTGATTAGCCTTTTGGTCAGGAGGAATGTTATGATAAGATGACAGGGCAGGAGTGGGAGAGGGGAAAGGTTGCTGATGGTTCAAACACGTACTTCACATAGCTGCTGTAAACAAGTGATACATCTCAAGATATCGGAGTGTTTGTGTTGTTTTTTCGTAAAAGGACAAGGCTTTAATGCCAACTTTACACCATAATATTCCCAAAGTGTCTCCTCATAATATGTTAGGCCAGACGCGTTCAACACTTCAATAAACTCTTCCCACGAAAGCCGAGTCATGACACGACAGACGAGGAGATTGAATTGTTCCTCTAGAGAAGGAGGAGCCTCATCATCCATGTCACTGTCTTCGGTGATTTTGGTGGCGGTAGAGAATAGTGAGTTTGAGCTAGATTTTGAGGAGACTGATGACGTATCGCTGTTGTCGTTACACATCTCGATATCGCCGTCGCCGGTAGCAACATTCGGATGAATAAGATCGATTTCTTCGTATTTGGCAGTCAAAATCCTAATACCCTTTGCGTAATCATCCGGAGTCATTTGACCAAATGAGCCGCCCATCGCCTTCGAATCGGCGTCGTGCTCCATCTTGATTGAGGAAATGTGATGTACAATGATGGTGCAATATTGAGAATAGAGGTATTGTAGAAAGATATATATTGTATAATGTCAATAGTAATGGATTATTGAGATATTTGGATGACGCGGGTTTGTAACTTTCTGGTACGAGGTGGAAAGTATGCGGAAGCCGTGGTAGATTGGAAAGGTCGAAGGACGGGGCACTCGTTTTATAGCCAATTTTTCCAGTTCCAATAGAATCACACTGAGCTGAGGCTACTTTTGAAAAAAATTCGGCATTTTCTAGGTGGTAGGTATTGAGCCCCCTCTCCGATAATCTGATGTACTAACCGAACTATTTCCCCTTCCGACAGACCTGATTGGCGAAAATGTCAGTCTGAGTTTGTTGGATTGCCCCTCCCCCACAAACTAATGTATTAGCCGAATTCCCATCTCAACCGCTGCACCTAATTGAGCAAAGATTTGCGTCTGAGATTTTTGAAAGACGTCAGTGAATATTTTCGGTATCAGACTAATATGCTCTGAGCTATATAGATCTTGTTAAACTTCTTCAATAAAAATATATCCGGCCAGATCTCCTTTAATCGTCGATCAGGATTATATACCTTAATGCTAATTCCTCATCCAAAGACTCAGGAAACAAAATCCAGGAGTACTAACTTCCTCTGAACCTTAAAATTTTCTGAATCGCTATGGGAGATCTAAAATACAAGGGAAAGTGGAGCGTTGCCTATGAGTCAAAAAGATGCCAAGAACAGATCTGTTCTGTACTGTATAAACCCGATCAGGTTAACTCGGCTTAAACCCATTCTTTTGAGCAAAAGTCTTCTTGGTTATAAATTGTATGAATCTATCGAGTGAAATGTATGATGGTATGGATCAGTAGAATTGATAGTCCTTTACGAGGGTGTGGTGAGGAAAGACCAGATGCTTATAGTCTTAATTAGCGATATAATCTACCGCTATTTGCTCGATTTCATTTTCGATGCTCTTCTATGAATAGTGCGTGGTAGTCTACTAAACTATATGTAAAATTACTAGTATCGACGTTTCAGTCATTCATCAGCGCTATGGACAATGATGTCTCGACGGCGCACATGGAAATGAAGAAGATAAAATTATAGCTTTGCCCATCGAGCCATGCCTGACATTGTGTACTTTGAGCCTCACCGCGGCCGTCGCGACAGAAAATGAGGAGCCGGGTTGCCAAGCATTTTTCTCACAGAATCTTGCTTCTAGGGACTAGTTCTAAAACTCAAAATATGTTTTGGTCTTTTCTATTTTCTAGTATATATTGAATGCATTAGATTCTCTTGGTTTTGTTTTTAAAGAAGCAAACTTGAGAGTATGAAGCACAAAAACGTTAATTTAGGAAGTATCCGAGGAAACTTTTAAGAACATGAATGTATCACAACAATCAAAGACAATCATAGAAAAACTTGGGCTTTGGCAGCAAAAAGATGTATCACTACTTCCATGACAAAAATAATGCCGCCTCTGTATTTGAGGCATTGGATTGATATGGTAAACTTGGAAGCCTTACTCAGATGTGGGTCGCCGTTTGAAACCAAGTATGCAGTGTCCCTCATCTCCCTCTCAAGACATATCCTTCAAAGGTTACCAACACCCATAAGAAATACCATGAATTCTTTCCCTGGAAGACATGAGAGGAGCATTCGGCAGACTCATCTTGACGAGATGGAATGAAGCAGCGACAGAAGTTGTGGCAAGCGGGCAGCATCTTCGCCTATACAACCAGCATGTGGCACCGACGCTAGGCTCCATGACTTCCCCGTTTTGTTAATAACTTGGAGTTTGGAAATACATACTCAAACTCTGTATATGGCATCCGACATCTTAGCGACCCTAGCTAACTTCCCTACGGAATGGATCCTCACGATATCAGCTCCACCTTGAATCGCTGCAGTCACCGTCGCCGCAGTGCCCCAGTCTCTTTCGTTTGGGTTATCGACCCCGGTGATGTTACCGATGAACTTTTTTCGACTACTCCCCAATAACCATGGCAAGCCTTGCAGGCCGGGCCAATCACGCAATTCATCCATCCGACGAAGTATTTCCAGGTTCTGATTTTGTGTTTTCGCAAATCCAATTCCAGGATCTAGAATTATACGCCATCGCCGAACACCTGCAGCCTCTGCTTCTGCTACTCTTTCTAGTAACTCTTTTGCAATGGTTGGAATAAGACCCTCGGGCTCATAGTCTGTGAGAGCAGTCATAGTTGCTGGCGTTCCTCTCATGTGCATAAGACACACAGTTTTTCCTAGTTGGGCCATGGTGGATAACATATCAGGATCAAGTTGACCTGAAGAGACATCATTAATGATATCCGCACCTGCTTCCACAGCTACCCTAGCTACAGATGCCCTGTAAGTATCGATACTAATTGCTACATTCTTGTGTGGTAACGTGTTTCTAATCTCTTGGATAGCCGGTAAAACGCGACTTATTTCCACCTCAGAAGATACCTCCGGAGTACCTGGTGCGGTTGATTGACCACCTATATCAATGATGGTTGCTCCGGACTTAATCATTTGTGAGGACTTGGCTCGTAGAAAATTTCTCTCATTGGGATTGCTACCACCATCCGAGAAAGAGTCCGGTGTCATATTTAGAATTCCCATTAAATGGGTTTTTCGATTCCTTTGAAGAGCATGCAATGAACCAATGGATGGATGCAATGGAGTTACGGTAGATAAAGAGGTTGGAGATGGCGGTAATTCGTTCAAATAATCCTGCGTAAACTTCCATGGAGATTTTGGATTCAAAGGTTGTCCAGGAATAAGCCTACAAGTATGTCAGCGACAAATAGTCAACAGAAGTGATGGCCTGGAATTACTCTGCCAGTGGTCTCAAAACAAATTCCCGCTCAACCATACCAGGATGAGGGACTTGTAACCTTGGGTGATCTACAACCTCATTCTCGTAAAGTAGAATGTCAAGGTCAATATTTCTTGGGCCTTTGTCAATAGTCTTCTTTCGACCCATCTCATTTTCAATAGCTTGGAGCTCATCTAATAGAGCAATCGGTTCTAAGATTGTTTCTACCTATCAGTCCGTATTAGCCAAATAACTTGAGTTTTTTAGATTCCAATCAACCTGCTTCATCCACTCTTGAACATGGCATTCAGAAATACGGCTGCTTAAACATGCAATATTGTGAATGTCTTCCAAACTTGGTGCGCATGTCCAATTGCAAGATACAATATACATGATCACGTGGTATAAATAGGTGCCAAGTCAATGCGAATATAAAACTCACCTCACAAGCGCCGTTCAGAAAGTTTTCTTGGTCAAGAACGTACATTGGTTCGGTTTCCCACAAACCGCTAGTTCTCTTAACCTTAATTCCCCTCTCGGTCATCTTGTTGCAAGCCATTTCGATCCATGCCACACGATCACCAAGGTTACTGCCCAAAGCAATATATGCAAGTCGAGGTTGACTTTGAGGTTTGGAAAGCTGTGTCACACCATTCTCACCGAGTGAATTGGTGTAAAGAGGATGTTGGGTCCATGGAGATGGTGATGAGATTGCACTGTCAGAGCTATAGCTTCGAGATGTCAAAGTTGCCGAGCTCTTGACTTTACAAATTGCGTGAAGGGGTGTTTTGATAAATGATCGTGGTAAGTTCACACTCCGTCTCATCACGGATAATAGTAGAAAGCCCCTCATCGGTGTAGTATTCTCTCTTCCGTGGAGATATGGATGGTCAATACAAATGAAGCAACTTGATGTTTGAAGCAGGCAACTTTGTTGATAGTGGTTAAATGGGTTCCCGTATTCTCGGACCACGGCGCATTATGGTAGAACTACAGTAGTTTTAAGGTTAATATGATTTCCATGGTATTCAATCTTGAACCGAGAATGACACAACCTGCGTACACCAGGTGACAATAGTAGATAGATATTATATTGAATGGTGATACTTGAATGATGAATTATAAACAAGATCAACTTAAATTTAGAAGTAACCACTTCATTCATATATTTTATTCCGTTTCCGTTCAATAACGTGGATCGCATACTGGAAACATCGCACGTGCGTGCATGCAGGTCCAAGGAAGGCTAATCCGACGGTTAAGTCAAACCGAGGCATCTTTTGATCACACCGGGCCATATTTACCCCAGATGAATCCTTTCTTTTTGAGGTTCAAGTGTTCCGAGGTCTGTAAGAATCTTCTCAAATAATCCACCTGTTCCTCTTCTACAACATAGTAATATTCACTATTGATCAATCGTGTCTTCAATAACGTATTTTCATCCTACAATACATCACACGCATCTATATCATTATAAACAAAAATACCGCAAACATGGCTTCTAAACGTAAGTACCCTTCGCATGCCAGCTAGAAAGCAACACCAAATATTGAAGGCATCAACAACTGACTGAGCGTTTTATAGAACAACTCCGCACAACGGTCACTGATCTTCTCAAGATCAACCATCCTATCATCCTCGCTGGAATGAATGTTGCTGCCGGACCTAAACTTGCAGCTGCAGTAACCAATGCTGGTGGTCTTGGTGTTCTAGGAGGTATCGGATACACTCCAGACATGTTAAGAGAACAAATCGCAGAACTCAAGTCATTCTTGGATGATCAGAATGCTCCTTTTGGTGTTGATCTTTTACTCCCCCAAGTTGGAGGGTCTGCGAGAAAGACAAAGTAAGCTTGAATAACTTTTCTTTCCTTCTGTTCTGCCACCAATTTCTCTGCCACAACCTCTCCCGATCAGCATACAGGTGCTAATACGCTTGCTCTTAAGTTACGATTATACCAAAGGAAAACTAGACGAGCTCATTACCATTATCATCGACAGCGGTGCCAAACTCTTTGTCTCCGCCGTCGGCGTACCACCAAAGCATGTCGTTGAACGACTACACAAAGCTGGTATTCTTTATGCCAACATGATCGGACACCCAAAACATGTTAAGAAATGCCTCGACCTCGGTGTTGATATTATTTGCGCACAAGGTGGAGAGGGTGGTGGACACACTGGGGATGTTCCTACAACTGTCTTGATCCCAGCAGTTGTCGAACTCTGCAAGGGGAAGACCAGTCCAATGAGTGGAAAGCCTGTTCAAGTTGTTGCCGCAGGAGGTATTTTCAACGGAGCAACTGTTGCCGCAGCTTTGATGTTGGGCGCAAGTGCCGTGTGGGTTGGTACTAGATTCATCTTGACTGATGAGGCCGGCGCACCAAAAGCTCACCAAGAGGCTGTGAGAACCGCTGGTCATGATGACAATGTTCGAACAATCATCTTCACCGGTAGACCATTACGAGTACGAACCAACAGTTATATTCAAAACTGGGAAGAGAACCGTGCTGCCGAGATCAAGGAACTCACATCGAAGGGTGTCATTCCAGTTGAACATGACTTTGAGACTCTCGGTGATGATATCGATGATGAAACTATGGATAACGCACGACCTTTCCTGATGGGTAAAGCTGCTGCTGTTGTCAATGAGAAGAAGAGTGCAAAGGCAGTTGTTGACGAATTGGTTAGCGATGCCGTAGCATGCATCCATAAGGGGGAGAAGTTGACAGCGAAGCTGTAAATTACTTGTATCCAATGATATATTGGAACATTTGGTGGAGTTGATGAGATTGATAATATGAGTTTATGGGCAGACGGAGGGATAAGGAGGCTGGATAACAAGGAAATTAAATTTTGATCTAAATATCTATTTGCAACTACAATACCATGGAGTTTTGATGATCTCGTTTTGAAAAAATAAACTTTCTACTATGCTGTGCTTGAGAATATTCACATAAATACAAAAGCACAAATTTTGGAGCAATCACACGTATGGAAGAATCAAAGTATCGAGAATAGAAATTTACATTCTCATTTCAAGCAGGAAACAATAGCTGTCTAGAATTCCCATATTCCACCATCATCTGCTGCCTCTAATCCTAAGCAATTGTTCCCAGCCATTAACGACAATCCCACGTTCCTCCGTAAGCAATTTTCCGCCACGATGTTCTCATCACTCCAATGTCCGACCTCCTTTTCAACAACCGTATTCACCTCAATAAACCATTCGCAGTCTCGGGTTTGTAATCCACCAAACGATTCCACAAGACGGGATGATGCTCTTCGAAATGTCTTGGATCCTTAGCCATCATTACCCAAACGGTGCACATGACTCCCTTAAATGGAGCCAAAACAGCTCTACAGAGTTGCACTCCACCAAAGAACGCAAAGCCTGTCAGCAGCTCGGCAAAGAACACATCTCCAGTGTCTATAATCGGACCAGGAACAAGCGTGACGACCAAGTAAGTGATAGTGGCTGATATACCACCAATGACCAAGGGAACGCTGTCGAATGTTTTGTTGATTCCAATCCCATCCACAACCGAGCCCAAACCAGTACTAGTCATAAGATCCGAGCCTAAATTATTCGATCGCCAGTATGAAAATCCGTCAAGGCCAATGACCGCGAATGACCAGTCGTTGATTTTGGTGTTCAAAGAATTGTACCAAGGGCCCATATACGACATAAGCGACAATAACAAGGCGGCCGTCGTAAATTTGAATTGTCCCATAGGTGAAGAAGAAATCTGCATCAGCGCGAGACTCAGGTCTTGGAGGAATAACGAAAGCGATAAAAGCCCGGCTCCGTAACAGACGCTCCCACTGCTAAATCGGATGGTCCTGCCAATTGTACAATGTTGTGTAGTAAATTGTCCAACACCAGGTTGACCATTGGAAATGTACCCTTGCGTAACGGCGGCCGCGAGCGTCTGACCTGAAGTAACAATGACGGTCATTGCCCAGTAATGAAGGACCGAGACTATGGCTAGCTCCAAAACGAACGTCGAGAGGCTTGCATTGCGAGTAGTCGAACAAGCCGGATATGAGCTATCCCATAGCTGCTTCAAATTGTACAATCCGAAAGCGTACAATGCGTAGAAGCCTAAGGTGACAACGCTAGCTACGACGCTCAGCCCGAAAATATGAGTAGAGGCTTTGCAAATGTCGAAAGTGGTTTGGAGAATGGCCGAAGATAAATGTCTTGATTCGTGTATGACAACTAATCCTATAAGGCTGGATATTGCGAACACCATGGATACCAAAGAGGCTTGGTAACTCGAGAATGTTGCAAGTAGGCCGGTCATGATAACGCCAAACAGAGCAGCCGCGCCGCACAAGAATTGTGTGGCATTTTTTCGACGAATAGCGAAAACGAGGCCGAGGAAAAAGTACGACAAGGCGAGGGAAATGGCGAGGGAAGGTGCACTAGTCGAGGTAGGTCAGCTTCCATGAAGGAAAAGTAAGAGAAGTTAGAGGAGTGAAGGGAGGTTTATATAGGAAAATGGCGTGGTCCGTGCGAATCCAATTCATATTTGAGCAAACAGGACAAACTCGTCCATATCAGGCCTAGCCCAGTATACCTTTGAGCAAACAGGACAAACATGCCTTAAGGAATGTAATGCATATGTGTGAAATGGCAATCACAGTGACCTCAAAATTGGCAGTAGTGATGATACAGCAGTGATTTGGGAACACCAGATCCCATGAATGTCTCGTGCGTTTTGAATGCATGAGGCGGTATGGGTAGCCCCAATGCTTTGGAACTATTGGACCCTGCAAGTATCCAAAATGATTCGGTAGTTTCATTACAGCTTAAAAGCCTGAAACACTTTGGATGTCCTCAATACTTTGAGGACACTAGATACTTTCAATGCTCGCAAGTCTGTAAATCAATGATAGCAGCTGAATGTATGAAACGCTTTGGGGGTTCGAAAGTCTATGAATCGATGATAGCCATTGAATATATGGAACGGTTTGGATGTCCTTAATACTTTGAGGACAGCAGATACTTTGAATGTTTGGAAGTCTGCCAATCCACTAGCGCAGTTGAATGTACGACAGCTTGAGTATAAATGAAAATCTATCAGTGTTTGCCTATGACTTGATAGTCTAATAATAATTGAGACAACAAGTCATTGAAGGCAAGATCATATAGTAGCAATATGCAAGCGAAGATAAATAAATGATACAACAACATCACAAATGAAGATGATATCAGTGAAATGTTGACAGCATGATACTTAAAAATAGACAAACAAATAGTATTCCAAACAATAACACTAAGGTGATGGCGAATAAAACTAATGATAGCAATAATAAGATGGTGTGTGATCACAAGAAATGCATACTTTAAATACAAAGAACAATTTCATCGCCCGTGAACTCATTTGTGCCCGAAGCAGTCTATATATAAAAGATCAAGAAGCAACCATCCTAAAGGAAAATATAAATAGTACAGATTGTTGTGATGACATTGAAATAAATCAGTAGTGACAAGATAAAACAGGTGTGACAAGATAAAACAGTAGTGACAATGGAGTAACGACACTGAGGCTAGTGGTGAACTACCTTGAGTTTCAATGTTATGTTTTAAAGATTGTCTAGTGTGCTTGAGTTGAGTAGTAATGAGATGTGGGGTAACAGTTGGACCGAAATGTAAGAGAAGAGATCAGACACTGCGAGACAGATTACAAAGACAATAGACATAGATGGAATGTTCATTGAACCCTTCAAAATGACATGAGGACCACAAAAAGGAAAAAGGAAAAAAGCAAACGCAAAGTTAAGGATTCAATAAACAAATGAATGAAGGTTGAAGTGGAGTATGGTGCAGGAATAGAAGAGTTACATACATATATACAACCTTTGACCTCAGCAAGCCAATAGGCTTGCGAACCTCCACAATAAGCAGGGGTCCAACCCCACAGTCCAAATCTCCCGCATTCTTATAAATAAAGGAACCGAATTCCTTCTCCATCTTTCCCGCCAGAAAAAAAGTAGTAAGCCCGAAGGCAAAGAGACACAACACCACCACAACAAATAGTATAGATGCCCAGGGGCCACCACCCCCCGGGACTTCCTTTGGAATGGTGGTTCGACCACCAGGTAAATGAGTGCCTGAAGGCGCGCGAGAGTTTTGCCCGGAGGCACGACGACGGTTTTTGGCCATTTCGGCCGAGGAGGGAGGGGTGGGAGGGAGAGCGGCGGCGGCGGGGACGACAGAGGTTGTTGTTGCTGTTGCTGCTGCTGCTGCTGCTGCTGCTGTTGTTGTCGTGGTGGCCAATTTTTTCAAAGAAGGGTGCGGGAATGAGAGGGTTTATATACCCGACAGATAGACTCACTCGCTTGACGCTTGACCTTGTTGGGTACTTTCCTCATATGAAATTGGAAGGAACGAACATCGAGGATATGGGAAAATCGTGACCTCGATCGCCGATCCTTACAGTATTAGGGCCGATGGGCATTGGGAGCACTTCCATCTCATTTAACTATTGACAATAATGACATACAATTACCTATCTAGGAAGTCACAACTTCTCGCGAATGCCATTTGACCATCACATACTAGGAGGTAGTCACCCAGGCAGGCAAGGAAAAGGGAACTTCATATCCTCAAAGCCTCAACAATTACTAAACGACTTGAAATGCCAATAACCCACGTAAGAAAAGAATATCTCATTTCGAGTTGAGTCTGAAGCGATGAAGTTACCAGGTAGGTGCTTACCTACCTACCTACTTTACCACAATCTAAGAGCAACGTTCCAATAATGTATTCTAATTCTATCATGATCAATTGATTTAACAGGATCTGAATCAAGACGTGGAAATGAATGCTAGATAACAGGTGTCATTGCCAACATCTTTGCCATTGTCCTTGCCATTACATTGCCATTACATTGCCATTGCCATTGCCATTGTCTATTGATGGCCCTTTGACTTTGAAATGTAAGGCATGGAAAGTATCATTTGATCAAGACTACCTAGGAGATACTGTGCTTTCTTTGATTGAGACTACCTCGGTGAGCGGAACCTTCAGCTAGACAGCAGTGATATTGATTGTTGATAAAATGACATCCCATCAAAATCTAATGAGTGTATACTAAATCACCCAGTCCTTTGCCTAATCCAAGATGTTGATTGAGCAATTTGAACGCTTAATAATTCGATCATTTGATCTGATCATTTAAAGTGAGGTCAGAAAATGAAGATAAAATAAGAACGTGACTACGTGTTTAAGCCACATCAAAGTCAGCTACAGACACGTCCCAATTTCGAGCACACAAATCTTGACCTATCCTCGGATACTGAATCTTCCTACAAAAGTATATCCTATACTGAGTATCAACGAGTTGACTGTGACGAAAAGCCTTTGTGATCAATTTATCTTTGTCTGCAACTATGCTCTACCAATTATCCATTTGTGCCGTGATACCGAGATCCAAATCGCCTACAGCGGAGAGAGATTTTGCACACATTTTGGTGTTGCAAAGATGTTTAAAATCATCTTATCTTCACTGAAGATCCCGTCCGCATACTTTATTCTTCCTCTTCAACATAAAGTTGGCTCCTCAATCGCAAAAACAAAAAAAGATTCAACCACAGTCCTACAGCTTAAATGGTTTGGAGGCCCTAGTTACATTACCTGGCTAAGCACTCGAAGCTTTCAATCTCCCCATGAACAAAATGTCCCAAAGCGCCCGTTTCTGCATCAAAGAACACACAGCTCCAACATGCTACGTACGAGAATATCCCGGGTTTACCATTGACCAAGAGGACATCCTTCATCTTCTCGTCAAACAATACATACCCTTAGAGTATGTACACAATTCAACAGGACTTCCAAAAAATGCAGCGGCCATTATAGCAGCACCTGCAAACTCTATGCCCAAGGTAAGCAAGCAATTTTAATTCAGATTGGCCGGTTTCTTCATCATTGAGGCGATAAGAAATCTAGACGCTAACAGTCTTCTAGGAACTCTACGAACCAATTTGAATGAGTTGTACACACTACTGAAACAACAAGGAGTATGGATCCGAGGAAACTGGAGTGCGGATGAGGCGAATATGGGTGCAAGTGGTGTCTTGAACGAAGAGAAACTGAATAACTGCCGCAAGAGAGAGAAAAACATACCATGCCACGTCGACTCCACTTAGTCCTGACATACCTATTTCGGGGTTCAATTCTTCTGGAATGGAGGGAAAGTCAACAATACATTGTTCTGAAAAAGTATTGACCTAAAGTCGTTGATTCAGTACTCTAGAATCTCTGATATCAGCTTGGGCAATTTTAGGTATATATCAATAGGTATTTTGGTATATCCTGTGTGTGCCACGACTACACGGAGCCGCGTGTATGCAACACAACACATACATTGAGCTGACTCTATATTATCCATAGAATCTTGGGCGGATCATCCGAGCGATCTTTCCTTTGCGATCAATCAATTTCGCATAGAATTGTCGAGACCTCTTGAAGGTATCGGCCACAGTTTTGGAGATTGTCAGATGTACGATGTCAAAAAATATTATCCTCGCCTATACGTTTCTTGGCTACATGGGATGAATTTGTGCTAACATCAACTCAGGACAAATCGTGCTCATTTTCACCCCCTTCTTTTAACTAGCCTCGTACTTAAGTGGCCACAATCTCCTTACTCTATATTTCTACATCCAATACACCTCCACAAACCTTCAACGTGTATAATTCTCTCACCTTCTAATCCAGCTTAGCCATCTCACCGTTGTTATAGTTCTTGATCCAGTCATCCTGCTCTCCCCGCCCCCAACTGGTTTTGCGGTAACTCCCCAATCTGCTGTAGAAGAATCTACTCACCGCTCCGATACCATACGCAACTTCTATTCTCGCCACCTTCATGCCTCACTTAGATTCCCTTCGAGAAGAATTTCTTGGTTTAAGCATCCACCCAAGTTTTCAGCTCTGTCTTACGTCTTGGCCTTATCTTCTCACACGATGCTCCCCTTCAACTTAAGAATGTTACTGACGCTTTAGTGGCCCAACCTCGAGGCAGTCTTACTGACCCACCAAAAGGCCTCCAAATAATGGTAACCCCGTGTCACCACCCTCGTGCTCCAATACAGCTATCGTCCGCTCCCAACCCCAATTCACCCTCGGCCCTTGAATGACAAATCAGCAAGTGCTCCTGTAACACTGGTCAGCACAAAACATCAAGACGCCTACTCAACTTCGACGAAATGTCTGCTCCCGGCATTTAGACTTCAGAATCAAAGTCGACAGGGAAGCGCATGTCGACATCAACCATTTAGTTGCACTCATACATCTCTACCGACCAGAACCTCAAAGCGCATGGTACAAACTTCCGAGTCTGCGGCCATCGACTCTGTGGGTTTGGGTACAAAAACGTATCCAAGCATCGATGAAATGAGAGAGGGGATATTTTCACTGGGGCGGGAAGTGGTGGGATAAAAGAAGGGAGGGTGGAAGACCTTTTGATTGAAGGTAGTTGTTTATTTCCACTCGAGTGTGTCTCAAAGACTGGGGAAGCCCGTGCTGAGTGGCTGGGCTGAGGGATGAATAAATATTGTGAGAGTGAGGAGAAATGGGCGGAGGAGAGGAAAAAGATGTTGAAGAGGGATCAAATAGTTTTAAGTGAGGTGTGGATAAGACTGGTCAAGGCACCCATCTGCTACCCCCAGGAACAAATTATGGGGTGAAAGTCCGAATAGCGAAATCATCTAATAGAGTTTCCATCCTTGTAACAATGCCATTTCGTGTAGTAAGTAAACCAAATATGTCAAACAGAGACCAGGTAATAATTGTGGGTAGTTCCTCCCCACTCTAGTATATTTCGAGCTAGCTTGTGCTAGAGTGGGCGAATATAATTTTATGAGCGCCTGTAATTCAATGTATTTAAAGGATAGAAAAACTGAATAAATATTATAGTTTTTTTGAAAAAAAGTCGATATTATATGAATATCTTATTAATTGATTCTAAATATTGTGACGATGAGGGATTTAGGGTATAGCGATAAACTGAATCAATTATCTTTACTTAAATAGAATAACAAATTAATGTATAAAAGATCAATCAAAAGAAATCTTTTATACTCTCATCCGATAGGACCAAAAGACCTAAGCGAAATGAGAGAAACCCTGGAATAGATGGTGGCCTAAGGCTTAAGGCCAGGTCGTCACAAATATCACTTTTGTTTTTTCGAATTTGAAAGTATTAAATTATTATTGTGGATGAAGATTATTGGATTTTGCTAGTAAATCATTAATATTTCAAACTTTTTTTATTATATAAATTTCAATATATTATATGAGTATTGAATTATAAACACTTATTAAATTATATTATATTTTGATAGAGATATTAATAGGTCGAAAAAGCAATTTTTGGTGGTAAAGGGTGGCCCAAAAGAGGGGTGGCGCGAAAGTAGGGTGGTTGACTTAATGAAACTCGTATAAGACTCGAGTTTGGTAGTTGCTCTACTCAGTAGACACCACGTTGTAGTAGAACGAGAATCATTCTATTTTTGAAAATTTTAAGACTTCGATTACTTACCAGCTATTGAAAATATATAAAGATATATCGGACTAATATTATTTTGGTGTTTATTATACTAGATATATCTTTTAGATAGACTTTAGTAGTATTCGTTAAGGTTCTAGTTGTAGTTAGTCAAAATTATCAACTTAATGAATAGAAAGCACAACTACCTCGCCTAATCAAAAAAGGGGATTTTCGAAAATTTACCTTTGTTCATAATTACATCCTATCTAGCATTATCGACATTAAGCACCCTGTCAACCCTAATCCAATCTCCATATATGTATACAATCATAAATGATGTTATGAACTCCAAGCGCCAATCACCCTAAATAATGTCATGTCTCTTTCCCCCGGGTATAAAATGCATCTGTCTACTTATGATACATTCTTCCGTTCGTCTGGTTCGAAATTTAAAGATCTTTTTGTATGAACAAATAATAATCATCATCTCCCTTTACAATGCAAAAAATGCAAAAAATCTAGAAGTTCCTCGACGGAACGACAGGCTCCTCAGGTTTCCATCTTCCGTTTCCGCTACTTCCTGCGCTCCCAGTATTTGCATACGCCCTTTGTTCATCCGCAACGCCATTGTATCCTCTCTGTCTACTCTCCACGTCCATAGCCATTGCCATCTCGGCTTCCGTATCTTTGCTCTGGTAATGTTTCGTTCTGATCGCGGGAATGAAATCGATTGCGAAACTCCAGACGTAAAATGTATAAATGAATGCAATGATCCATTCGAGAATCGCGGCAGTGTTCCACCAGGATTTCCTATTGCAAACACCGAATCCGATAGCGAGACCCAATTCGACGAAGATGAAGGCAAGTTTTATCCAGAAGGAGATGCGTAGGACGCGATGTTCTCGGTAGTGAAATCCGAGTCGTTGGTATTCCCAGCAGATGAAGATGGCGGAGAGAATGTAACCACCGCTAACAATTATTAGCTAATTTTCCGTGTGGCAGTGGTGATGGAGATGGCTTACATAAATATAGCTAGGCAAATGTCATGTGCAGTGTGGTGGTCCACATCGTTGAGACAGGTAAGACAAATCAAGCCAATCCCACCTGCAACAGAACAGAGAATAGCAAGAGTCGATAAGACCTTCTGGAAGATGGATGTATTCCCATGTAAACGTCCGCTATGTCGTAACCATCTCTCTGTGATGAAAACGATATTAAAAGTAACCATAGTTACCGTCCCCATTGCAATAAAAAGAGGTTGAAGTTCATGTGCTCCAATATCTGAAATATAGCTATATCAAAATATTAGGATACTCACTCCTGTTGAAGCGGAATGGATAAAAATAGCTTACGCAATAGTTTGACCATCATCCATGGGCGTAATTATTGGTGAACCATCAGCAACTGCCCAGGTTAATAGCATGGCCAAAAGCATTGCAAGCCATACTATTCCTGAAAAGACAGGTATCATCCAATACGATATGCCAAACATTTTGATGTATTATATATGATTTTCAGTTGATAAATTATTTTCTGAGAGATTGTCGTAAAAGTGTGGTTGTGTCGATGAATTCAAATCTCCAACCAACAAGCAGGCGTATCGATGTTATCAAATGAGATGATATGCGATGGGAGCACATGCAACAGAGCAGCTTTCTCAAGTTCCACCCCAAATATGGATTCAAGACTTGCTATCGCCACAATTGAGGTTATACAGATTTTCTAAAAAGACAAGACTGGACGGGGACGAAAGAGAAAAGAAAAGAAAAATCCAATCGTCCAAGCACTGCATTCACCTACCTTACATATAATATTGACACCAAGGCCAAGGTACCAGAATCTCCATCTCAATTTGCGATACGCGCTAAACGTCATAGTTCCAAACTACGCGGGTGGATCCGTGTGAGCCGTGATGACCTGCCTCGCCTGCCCATCTGCCCATCTGCCCATCTGCCTTGGTCCAACCAAAAGTTTGAAAATGAAGCGAGTGATGGAATTGATAGGGTACTGTACTTCTCTGTACTTCTCTGTACTCCGTGGACTCCATTTGTAAAAGCCGAATACGCAATGCACAACAAGTAGAGCTAGGTAATCACGATTGCAGAAGATACTTTGTTTGCATTTGAAATCATTTGAAATCATTTTAGATCTGATCCATATGAACCTCATTCTTATCTACTAGTACTGCTCAGCCATTGATGAATGAATTGAGTAAAGAATGACGACAGAGTGAAAAATCGAGAACTTGTGGCGGAACCCCTGCTTAACTAAGCATTTCATTTATTTTAACTGTGGCTTTTCCCAGTGAAACAAAAGCTGGTGTCCGTGGGCTTATCCAAATTAAAGGTACAATCACATGATCTTCCCGTCGTGTTATTCATCGCAGGATTTCTGATTGATATGGATCTATTTTGATAGAATGAGTGTGTAGCTAAGGTTATAACAAAATAAAAAAATCACGCTTGATCACTCGTATGTAGTGATGAGGAAGACTCAACTCGAACTCCTATTCTATTCATTTGGAATCCGGGTACCCTGTGATGACAGATTCCCTATCTTATAAAATAATTTATTTTATCTATACTATAAGTTCTATTATACTTCTATTACGAGTATATAACGTGGTTTGTTAGAGTATAAATCATATTAGTGAATGAATCTCTTCAAAGTATCTCTAGATTAATACTTTTCTATTATTTGAATTCTAATAGTCAATTATTATAAAAAGCTAGATTTTTGTTATAGACATTCTAACGAAAGAGGATTGTGTATTGATAATACTAAGCACTCGGATCTGATAGAGTTAGAATTAAGGATTATAAATTTAAGTTTAGGAATTAAATAAGTATTTAAGTATTATAGCCCTAAAACCTATATATTTATATCAAATAAACAATAGGGTATATATAAATATAAATTGTGGAGGTTCTATAATTTGAAAAGAGTAATGAAAAGTCTTATATTAAGAAATAACTAATTAATTTATTATTATACTTAATTCTTATAATTCTTTTTATTCATTTATATAAAAGTAATTCTGTTCGTTTCGAGGAGGATATAGATAATATAGTACCCACTATTCGTAGGTTCTAATTATTATATATTGTATTCTGTTTAAGGAGCTAGTTATTGAAGTAGGCAATCCATGAATATGGATTGTTATAAGGTTAGTACCTCTATATTCGCTTACTAGATTGCTAAACCTAATTATGTGATTTAAGGTTATTCACTATTGTTTATATACTAAGGACTCTTTATTTTATAATCTTAAGTCTATAATTGCTATATCTTTATTATTACTCTGTTCTATAAAAGAAATTGAAATATACAAATGAAAAATACACTTGAATATATAGAGTCCTTACTAAAGAATCTCTTTTCTTTATTTAGTTCTTTATATCTCTGAAAAATACATTTGAATGTATAGAATTCTTATCAGAGGATCTCTTTTCTTTATTTATTTGTTTATTTATTTATATTACTTAACGTCTGTAGTGGACCTCTCCAGGGGTATTCAGACGTGCTACGAAAATGGACTAATTTACAAAATGAGAACTCCAATTAGGTATAGTAATTTATTTTTAAAACTAAAGACTATTCGCCCTTCTATAAGTATAATCCAGCTTTGTTTTGAAGGGGATTATTTATATATCGATATTTTCGGGCGGGCCTAGTCTTTTATTATATATAAAGGGTGGAAAGTAGACTCCTTTTAGAAAAGGAGAAGATAATAGGGTGTAAATAGATAATTAAAGTTCAATTGTATTATTAGTACTTAGAGATTAGCAAATGTATAGAAGATTTTGAAGGATTAGGAAAGTATATAGATTGAAAAGTAAAGATTGTAGTAGATAGGGAATAGTCTTCTAATAATTCGAAGGATATATTAGTATTTGTTTATTCAAAGCTAGAGCAGATCTAGGAGTAGAATCCTGATCTATTGAAAAGTTGGGTAAATAAGCTTGGGTTTTTAATAAGTTTTCTAATATATATTATTATATTATTAATGGATTGAAGGTGTAAAAGTGCTTGAGGCCAATCGGTTCTCGATCGATCGTTGATTGAGTATTCGAAAAAGTGGAGTGGTGCCTTCGGGGCACCACAGGAGCACTCCCGCTCTCTTTTCTTTACTTAGTCCTTTATATCTCTAAGCAACTTTACATCTCTATTATAAAGTTATAGGCTAGAGCCTCTCTTTTTCTTTTCCCTTTCTAACTATTTTATTGTTTTAATACTAACCTTATTTGTATTAATTAAATTAATAAGTACCTTATAAGGTTTTGCTTTAGTTATTATATCAACTAGATTTGTATATCCATTGATCCATATAATTTCAATAATCTCTTTTCATTTGTATGATTATTTTAATACTATAATATCGATTATTAATCTTTTCTCATTGATTATATCAAGTTTTGTAAGTAGATTGTATAATAATTTCGAATCTATGTATATTATTAATAGGATCTTTATATTAAGAATTGTTTTGATTATCAATATAATTATAGCTCTTATATTGAATCTATAAATTAATTTATATAGTTTTAATATTAATATACTTTATATAACTCTCTTATATTTGATAAGTAACTAATGAATAATATTAGTATTATTATATTTATTAATCAATATTATAATATAACCAATTTGGAATAAATAGTTTTTATTATTTACAAATGAGGTATCAGTGAATACAACTACTTTGAGTAATTCTAAATCAAATAATACAAAATTCAGTTCATTAGAAGAATTTTATTATTATTATTTGGTTTGTTTATTCAGAACTTTAATATCCTTCTTGTTTGATTGTATAGTTTAAATTACTATTAATAAATCGAATAAAAATTCTGGTTGATATATAATAGTAATATATATACTTCAAGCTTATTATACTATATATTATTCATAAATATTAATATTCTTATATACCTTGTTATATATTCTATAAATATCTATTAATTTTATAAAAACAAACTAAAGATTAGTATATTGTTTTTCTTAATTTATATATAGATTATTATTACTTTAAATATAAGAACTATACTATTAAATTTTAATAAATATTTATCTGTTAATTCTTCTCAATCCTTAACCATAAGATTAGCTTTCTTGAATTACTCTTCTTTAATATTTAGAAATTTATTATCTTCAATAATAAATATATCATCTATCTAAAAAGCAACAATACCAAAATCAATATTATTATTATTAATATAAAGTAAATATAGATTGTATATTAATTACTTTATATTGAGTTTCTTATAATAATAAATATAATATATTTTGAACTAATAATTGCCTATCTCTAGTATTCTATATAAAAATACTAATGGTGGTCGGGTGTATCCACTACAGCCTCCCTCATATATAAAGTGTAGCGATCGAGCTATTGTATAAAAGAGCTGAAAGAATTAGGGCTTTCTAGGGGTACACTATATAAACTCCTCGCAATGAAAACTGGTTATAGTGATTTTGTAATTTACCACACCCAGTTCAATTACTAATCCAATAAAATGGAATATTCGTATAGTATTCTAAAAGCTCCTCTCTATTTCTTTTAATATCTAATCAATACTCGAAAGAGAGCTGATTAATTATTAATTCCTCTGTGTATATATTTAGAGGAATATATAATAGTATATATCAAAAAGCTTCTATATAAGCCAAACAACTTTATCAAATTGATTATATCCTCGGATTTCTATATTCAGATCTATTTCAGTTTTGAATAGAAAAAGTATTATTATATTATACTCAAATGTATCCCTTCCATTTAGAGTTTAGTTTCTTTCTTTTATTTCAATTCTTCTTTTTTTTTTATTCTTGATTCTAATAATCTTCTATACATTTTTTACCCCTAGAGTATAATCCTAATAAACAATGTTCAGCTATATATCCAAATCAATTAGTTACCTTTTATAGAAGTAAGTAGCTTTTAATGATTTCCTATATCTAATCGGAAGAAAGGCTCAGCCCGAATTGTAGAAATTCAAACGACCCTCTCCATTTATAGAAAAAGGATCACACCTGCATAAAAGCGAATAGCTCCTAGCCTAGATAATAAATTGTTTTAAGCAACTATAGCGCCTACACTACATAAGAATCACTACTTCCTAGCACATCCGGATATCCTTAGGGAGGTTTTAGAGTAGATGTTAAATAATATAAATAAATAAATATATAAATACTAGTATCTTTTGTTTTCATTATACTGATTATTAGAGTGGCTATAATATATTGATTTGATTATTGAATTATAAATGATTTTATTAAAACTAATATTTTATTTATATTATTATAAACCTAAATAACGAGTTATAACTTTCGAAGTTTATTCTCAATATTTTCATTTTTAATCTTATTAATAAAACAGAATTTGAATATATATATTCCTTAAGGGATATTCAATATGAATTTGAATATACTTTTTTTTAATAATCTATTGATCTCTTTTTATTGTAATTCTTTATATTCAATAGAATCGAATAGATTTATTAATAGTTATTCAATAGCTTTATTATTCTAAATATTTATTCGGATCTAAAGGAAAATAACTTAGGGTTTTAATTTCTTTAGTATTCTTTTTATTAATCTTTATAAAGATTCTTTTTATAATTTTTCTATAAATAATTCCTAAAGAGATTCTTTCTCATTTTCCTTTTAATTCTTATCACTATCATTTTGAATCTCTTTCTTGGAGGTTAAAAACTGTATTATATATATATATATAATATAAGTGGAAGACTTAGTCTGAATTTTGCTTTTAGGGAC